>VVHJ01037361.1:0-16525 GCA_015107715.1 Tylochromis polylepis
CTAGCCAAGCTAACATCTATCATGGACAACCCCTCTCACCCACTGCATCAGACTATAGAGGACCTGAGTAGCTCCTTTAGTCAGAGACTGAGACTCCCTCCGTGCAGGAAGGAGCGCTACCGCAGCTCCTTCATCCCCACTGCAGTCAGGCTGTACAACAAAGTGAAGTAGTACTTGCACTTGAAGTAGTACTTGCACTTGTAGTAGTACTGGCACTTGAAATAGTACTGGCACTTTTACCTTGTACCTTGTCTTCCTGACACTTAATATTTTATCTTTTATTATAATTATGGTATTTTATATTGTATATTGTGCCTACTCTTGAAGATTGTGCACCTTTTTCTACCCCCCTTTGTACTACCTGTAACTTGAGCTGTTGCAACACCGAGTTTCTCATTCGTGAGATTAATAAAGTCTATCTTATCTTATTTGGCACTATATAAATAAAATTGAATTGAATTTAAATTGAATTGAATTTGAATTGAATTATGAAGCCACTGCATGGGTTCAGGAACTCTTCCTAAAAGAAAAAAAAATTAGTATCAAGCTTGAAATATACAGTAGTAAGGTTGTTTGTACTAAACAATGGGAGTTTAACTGATTTTTTTTAAAAAAATGTTGGTCTATTTGCACAGTGTTTCAACTTCTATGGAAACACAGGTCTGTCATTTGTGATTCAAATCCTGACAGACCACTGAATTTGTTTAGGATTCTGCTTCTTATTGTTTCATCACTTACCAGGACACACTTACTGATGGTCAGTCACTGATACCAGAACATTTGAAGATCTCTTTCTCTGTGGTTCATCTGTTTTCATTTCATCAAGTGTTACAGGTCAGAGTATGGACTCCATTCCTTCCAGTCCTGTAGTGAAAAGGCCTGGAGAGACTCTCAGGCTCTCCTTTTGGGGATCTGGTTTCTCATTTACCTGCTGTTCCATGCACTGGATAAGAGAACAACCAGGACAAGGACTGGAATGAATCGGTGTTGGCCACAGACCTTCTAGTGATAGGAGATATGTGAGCAGTTTGAGTGGACGAATAGAGGATGTATAGAAGTCTGTCGAGATGACAGCAATGGTGTGACATATCGGATGCTTTCTAACTTAAAGTCAGAGGACTGTGCTCATCAGATGCTATAGGTCAGAGTATGGAGTCTGTTCCTGACAGTACTGTGATGGCATACAACAAACACCTGTTGTATGCCACATTTTAAAACTTGTAGTTTCCCCAATATATTCACCACAGCAGACCCACATAAACAGTGTTCATCAATACATAAGTAAAGTAGCCTGGTGTATGTCGAGTGAGAATCAATGTTTTTTCTCCTTCTCATGTTTCATCCACCTCATGAAAGCTTCAAGGAAAGTGTTTAGGAAAAAGGTAAATGTAACTTTTTTTGACCGTTTGACTTTGGCTGTTGTCTCTTGTGCTGATAAACTCCCTGACTGACTAAAGCATGTTGTAAATACTTCCAAATGTCTTTGCTTTTACTCGCTATTTGATGGTCAACATCCTTTTCTCCGGAACACACAGAAATGAGATAAGTAAAATACTTGAACTAACTTCTGTATCTCAAAGAAAAAAACAAACAATACTCTTTTTTTTTTTAAAGCTATGTTCATGAAAGATACTCAGAATATTGATGGTTGATTGCTAGTGCTTAAATGTATTTATACATTAATTCTCTAACATGTTTGTTAGCAATTATTACATTTTTTAAATTTGTATTCAGACATGGAAGAATCACCAGAGTCCTCTGGCTTTAAGTTGGAGAGTCTCAGATATGACATGCTGTTGCTGTCATCTCTACTGACTTTTATGCGTTCACTCAAACTGTTTGCATAACTGTTCCTGCTGGAAGATGAGAAGCCAATCCCAATCCGTTCCAGTCCTTTTTCTGGTTGTTGTCTTATTTAATTCATAGTACAGCAGCTAAATGTGAAACCAGATCCTCTACAACAGAGACTGAGAGATTCTCCAGGCCTTTTCACTACAGGACTGGAAGGGATGGACTCCATACTCTGACCTGTAACACCTGATGAAATGAAATGGGAGACCAGTGAGACAGACATCTGCAAAATGTTCTAGTATCACTGACCTACACTGTGTTTTCTGCTAAATGATAAATTGGTAAGAAGTAAAAACACTCATAGGGCAGAAAGAAAGCAACGAGCAGCACAGATCCTCTACTGAACACCCATCCACTTATCCAACTTGGGGTTGTAGGGAGGTATGGAGCATATCCCAACCTAAAGGGTAAGATGTGGGGTGCACTTTTTAGGATTTAAAATAATCACTTTACTTCAAAAGCGTCTCTTTGGACTGTGGGAGGAAGTAGAAGTCCTGGGAGAGAACCCAGACAGACACAGGAAGAACATGCAAGCTCCACACAGAAAAGGCCCAACATGGATACAAACCCAGGACCTTCTTGCAGTAAGGTGGCAGTACAAACCACCTTATTATGCACTTTATTGACTTTTTTAAAAAAGGCAAGAAGTGCATTGCTGGATGATTTAATGGTTTATTTATGTCTATGATTCAAAGCCTTAATAAATACTACTCATGTAGTCATGGTCAAAGATTATGTCATTTTTAAAAAGTTGAGACAGGGGCAACTAATCAATAGAGAAGGTGTGTAATGCTAATAAAAAAAATCATCTACTGGAACATTTAACTAATGAAATGAATTAGTGACATGGCTTAGTATAAAAAGAACATCGAGGCTAAGGCAGAAGTAAAGATGTGGAGGATCTCCCTAATCTGAATTGGGCAAATGCAATTCACTTTAAGCATTTTTCGTTATCTGCAATATACAATCACTAAACATTTCAGAGAAACCGAAGACATTTTTGTACAAAAGGGACAAAAACAGTTAGCAGGTGGCACTGAATTAGGACATGATTCTGTACTGAAAACCACTGAAATTCATTGACATCACATGTACCAGCATTGTCTCCATGTAATAGAGCAGCATTGTTCCTTTGTAATTAGCTCTGCCTTACTGCCTGTCTGTTATATTCTAAGAAATTTGAAACATACACTGAAAGGGGGGCTTAAATTATTTGAAAATTGGTATTTTTTTATAGCACCCCAATACAGACTTTCTGTATGAGCAAATGACAATAATTTACATTTTATACAGTGACTCAGCTTCTTTGGAAACACAGTCATATTATTTGTGATTCAAATCCTGACTGCGGGTGTTTAATTATGTTTCAGTTCTGACCTCTGTGAACCAGATTTAAACTGGTTCTTATTACTCCTTCCTAATCTGCACAGGAAGATGTGAGTTTGCATGGTGGAAAAAAAAGTTTCAGTCCTAAAAAAAAAATCACATTTGCACATGTCTTTGGTTGTGCTTGTGTCATTTCAGTTTCATGCCTTGCTGATATTTTAACAATCATATGCAAAACATTTCTGTCTTTCGTCATTAGTCAAGCATCTATAATCATTAAAACAAGCCATTAAAAAAAGAAAAGAAAAAATACATTTTACACACCGCATTTCTAGAATTTGTCTCCTACAGAGTGAAGAAAGCATTAATATTTTAGATTTGTCAGTGTTTGTTTGTTCTTATGATTATGTTTGCATATAGTGTGTTCACCACTTCAGGCCTGGACACCTGCTGACATTCGTGTCCCTTTTGTTTCAAGAACCTGTATTTGTAGTGCTGATGGTTTTCAAAACAGTTCCACATCTACAGCTGTGGTCCTAGAGGTACGTAGAGACAGGGCAGTAAGTCTCTAAAGATGATACTGCATGTTTCAAAAAACAAGAAAACACGAAACCTTCAAGACTCACTGGGCATTGTGACAACACTACAGTAATATTTATCTCAAAGTGCTTTACATTACAAGCCATATTCACCCATTCACACACCACACACACATTTACGCAGGCTTTTAATCGAGACACAGCCTTTGCTCTGTCACACATACACACTTCGAGAGAGAAGAAAAAGTGAGCAGAGTTGCTTTAATAAAGGAAAACATCCAGTCAACAGCAGGGCAGAAATATCCAGTTTACCATCTGGGTATCTGCTCTCGGATCTTAAGTGGGAGGGGCAGATGTGTCTGAGTCATATAAATGAAAATGCAACTAAATGCTGCATGGAATTTAATGCTGTTTTTCTGCTTTCACTAACAAACGTGTTCAGTCTGCCACTGCACTTCCCACAAGCCTTTTCTTTGCTCCGTCAAAATAAATGATTTAAAGAACTGCTGAATTTTAAACAGTTCCTCCTAACTCCCAGCCAGTACTTATGATGAATAAGGAAAAAAGAACAAATCCACTGACGACAACCTACCACTTAAAATACTTTGATAATGTCACGAGAAACACAAGAAGAAGAAAACAAAGTCTTTATTAACAAAATGATGGCTATTAGCGACCCAACAAAATGACAGTCCTTCTTGTCTGGCATCATTGTGGACAAAGCCTATTCACTACTTAACAATTTGGAAAATGTTCCAAGCATGAGGATGATGTAACCCTAATTAATATTCATTTCATTAATAGTTTTTACAAAAGACATCAGGACATGACATAACTACAATAAGACAATTTTATGTGGTGAATGCAGTTAATCTGTTATATAAACATGTATAATTTTAAATACATATCTGATGCCTGAGCTAACTGCCACAATCTCTGTATTTCTTTTGAGGCGTCACATTGGTCATGTGCTTATTTATTTAATGTAAGCAGCAAATCATTTGATGCAACAAATAATGTGGATTTATGAGTTGATGCAGATTGACTACACTACACACATCATAAAATTTTGACAAAGCATTGGTCTATATGGTCATGTAACAAGCCACTGCTCTATTCTCATATAAAAAAACATGTACGAGTCACAATGATTCTTTGTTTTTGCTGATTGTTTGCATGTAGAGACTATGACAAATCCTAAGCATTCACTGAAGGGTTGTATAATAAAAACCATTCTTCTATTGTTAAATATGTAATGAAAGCAGATTATGGATAATAAAACTGATGTTACAAATTTAAAAGCTTATTTTTTATGTACAGACTAACATTTGAACACATATGTGAAATTGTCTATATGCACAGCATTTAAGCCTATCTTTCTTTTCCAGACCAAAGCAGCAGAGATAATCCATATGAGACATCCCTCGTCTCGTCTGGCGTATGCAGACCGCAGCTGATCTCAGTTCATACACACACATATACTCTCGCTTGCTCGCACTAAAAACAGAAGGAATTTTTTTTTATATAACAAAGAAATTCACAAATACACGTAGCTCAGGGATCTTGACTGAATCTGGCATCATGAGTCTTACACAGGCCTGCATCTTTCTCAAAGGAGGCAAAAGGAGACATGTAAGTAAATGTGCTTTTATGATTTGCTATTTCAGTTTGATCCTGTGACTTTATGGCTTTATCTCAAATTTCTAAATGGCAGAAATATAAGACTATTTATATTTCTTTTTTTCTTTTTTTTTTACTGTCAACAGAAATTCATTATTTTTTTGTAATAGTTGTTTTGGTTTTTATGGTAATTCTTATATCATATAATTTTCAGCTAATGTGGAAACAGGCTTAAAGAAGTAATTTCAAGGCCGACTTTTTGCTTGTTACCTTATCAGGATGCTTTTTCTCTCATTTACTTTGAATACATTGTCTCTAATTTCATAGAAACAAGACACTTTATACATAATTTTAACAAACATAGGTTAAACATATGAAGGCTACAATCAACACAGCATATTCTGCACAAGAAATATGATCAGATAGATGCTGTAACTAAAGAACATCCCATGCAAGGGTGTATATGAACATAATAATACATGTTAAAACATGTACCATTCAGGAATAAAGACAGCAACTGTTAGAAGAATATCCTGGACAAAAGTATAACTACATGAATCACTATAACTTTATTTCCCTCACGCAATCATATAAGAGATTTTCAAATTCAAAATAAAGTCAGTTAAAATTATCATGCCTGAGTGGCATTGATTTCCTCTTTTGTACACTTCTTAGCTTACAATATTTTATTGCAGTAATGTTTAAATAAGTTATACACACTCATTATCTCTCTATATCTCATTGAAGTCATTGAACAAAAGCAATTTCAACAAATGTGTTATGGGTGTGCTTACTACACAAGGAACATGATTATATATTTGTATGCACAGCTTAAGGAACCTTGCAGAAATACACAGCGTGCATGACTGTTACTTTTAGAAAGAGTCGTTTGTCCCCAGGGATGAGAATGTGTTGCGTGATTTGGTAACATCTGTCCAAGAACAACAGATGAAGAGTGCTTCATTGAGGGCGATGTTTACCAAATAGGTCAGATTTGTGGATGCTGCTGAAGCATCACTAATATCATTTTCATTTAAACTGTTTTGCAGTCAAGAGCACTTACACATGATGAGATAGAAGGTAATTATATGTTACGCTTTCATATTTAATTTATAAAGGGTTGTATAATTCTTTACATTTCTCACTTTTCCTCATATTGCTCCACAGAGTTACATGAAGCTTTTGTAGAGTTTGATAAGGACAAGGATGGTTTAATAAGCTGTAAAGACTTGGGGAACTTGATGAGGACCATGGGTTATATGCCAACTGAAATGGAGCTGATAGAACTGAGCCAAAACATCAACATGAACCGTAAGTAACGTGACACCAAAGTAAAACTAAAACCTACAGTTTATGAACTAAAGAAAATCAACTTTAACTATCACATTTTATGAAGAATAATACAGACAAATATAACAGAGACATTAAAAAACTTTTTTCTGTGACACACATTTGACATTTTTAAATAGGTAATAAAGTCTCATATTTGTTGATTATGTTTTTGTTTCTTGCTGTTATTTCTGTTATTATATTCTACAAACACAAATAGAAACATGACATCATTTCTTCTTAAAGTTTCTGGAAATTTGACTTGAAAATGGTTTACTAAAGCCTACATTTCCTTATTTCATATCGGTATGATAACATTATACATCATAATGCATTTTATAATAATTTGGCTCATTGTATCTCAGTGTGTGTGTGCATATGGACATTTATGAAACCTGACGAAACACTATTGTATTGTATTTAATTCTACTGACATTTTCTATTAAGTCCTTCATCACAGGAAGCTAAATGCCCATAAAAACTGTGTTTTCTGATTACTTCCTGCTTAAAGTATGTTATTGAAATTTTTCTGCAGTGGGGGGGCGGGTGGACTTTGATGATTTTGTCGACCTAATGACCCCCAAGCTTCTGGATGAAACTGCAGGGATGATTGGTTTGAAGGAACTCAAAGATGCTTTCAAAGAGGTAAGCGTACCTTTGACTCTTTTTGTGGTCTTTGGCACCCCATGGTGGACAGTGCATGAACTTACCTTAAAAAAACTTTGTGTGAACATGAATCTCTTGCAGCAGAACTCCAAAAGGTTTGCAATATTTTGATGGCTTCTTCCTCTTTTCTGCAGTTTGATTTAGATGGCGATGGTGCTATCACTTCTGATGAGATGAAACATGCTATGATGAAGTTGTTGGGCAAACAGACCAGCAAAAATGAAATTGATGCAGTGGTCAAGGAGGCTGACAACAATGGTGATGGAACAGTTGACTTTGAGGGTAAGTTAAACACACATAGACCACAAAAAAATGATTTCATTTTACAGCAACGTTTTATATTATTTTGTGTTACCTCATATAATACTATTGCTCTGTGAAACGGGAAAGTTAAAGAAGCATAAAGAAGTTGTGAATTCAATTCAGTTTAACTTATATAGTGCCAATTCATAACAACAGTCACCTCAAGGAAAAGTAAATTAGTTTCACTTGTGCTTTAGTTGTTGTGACAAGTACATATTCAAAATTTGTCTCCCCAATACTGTGACGGTCCTCGGTAGAAAACATAATGCGCATGTATTTACCTATAATTCATTCTTTTTGGCGTAATCTATGACATCTACAATGCTGCTGCAAGGCTGCAATATTTACATAAGAATGAATAAATGTTTGTAGCTTCACGGAGCTAGAAGAAAATGGCTTATCAAAACTGTGCTGATCTTCTTCACAGAGTTTGTGAAAATGATGTCACAGAAATGAGAACAAAGGAATGAAGAAAGGAGCAGATGCATTTTTATTAAGTTTTCTGTTATTGTTATTTTGTCATTTCTGGTAATGGGCTCCTGCATCACTGCTAGATAATGTGGCACTCGTTATTTTTTTTTAAATCTTACTTATTAATTTATGGATTTGCTATTGTTAAAATGTGTTAGCTCTAGAAAGGCAGACCTGATTTTGTATATTTGCTATTTGTCCCCTTCTTTCTTAATGCCCTGAACTTGTCCAAGTTAAAAATGACAGGCTTTATCTGTGTCATTGTTAGATGTTTAAAATTTATAAATAAATATAAAAATATCAATTCTACAGCATATTAAATGAATTTATGATGTGGACATACTTAGTGGGCTGCAGTGCAGACCGACATTTGCAATACTGAATGTTAGAGTTTCATGCTGGAAGTGGTTTGCATTGCAAGAATTCCTTCCTGGACATTTTCGCCTATATTAGTACTGCATGTTTAGCTGCACTGGTGATCCTTGCTGTTAAAGTAAAGAAAATACTTGTTTTTGACCCAGAAAGAAGAGTGCAATTTATGCAAAACTACAGACGGTCATTGATTTGCAGTTTAACTTAGCAGTGGAGTTTACTGACACACTAATTATTCCCTGAACAGATACATGCATTTTCCCACTTCTACTGCTAATCACCAGACTGAAGGTGTAGTCTAAGTGGTGCTGTGTTCTTGGATTTTAATTACCCTTATCTGGATTAAACGTCAGAGATTAAGCTTCTTTATGGCTCTGTGACATGTGAGATGATTAGAACATATATGATGACTGTGGTAGAGATGCACCATTGCATTTTTTTATTTATTTTTTTGACTTTGGCATCTTCAAATGAGTATCTGGGGAAAAAAATAGTTACAGAAATAATAATCATCAATTTCCATAACCAAATTAACACCAATTAATGAAATGTTTTGTATATGTGTAAAAAAAAATATGATATATATTGAATAATGAGTATAATTTATGCATGTTGTTCTAATTTTATTCCTATATTGTATGTTTTGCTCTATGGTTGTGTCTCCACTGTCTGCTGTCTGCTCATGAGCTCAGTCAGGCTCAGCTGTACATGCTGTTTTGGGAAGAAGAAGAACAGGACACAGATGTTACTCTGGGATGGGTGATGTTTTCTTTACTGACAGACACAGCTTGAAGTTATTTCCTCTGTGATCAGGACTAACTAGGCTGCCTGTTATGGCAAATAGACAGTATTCTCATAATTACTTCTTTTTTTAAAATTCCAGACTGCAGGTAAGGCTGAAGGCTGAAGGTTAACTGCTGTATCCCATTTTTCTTTCTGCTGGGATGACTTGAGTAAAAAAACATTCAGCATCTTTTCTCTTCAAAGATATATGTCAAGATTGCAAAATCTGTAATAAACCTCTGAAACATGGCTGTTTCCTTGAAATTTTATTTATTACTGGAAATTTTCTCAATAACAGTCCAAGCAGATTATTTCCAGATGAATACTAATGACTGATGTAATTTCCAAACAGCAGACTGCCAGTGATAGTAAACAGAGATTTATTTTTCAATCACTTTCCGTATTAGACATCTTTCACTTTAGAAAATCCCTCTATAGTTGCTAATTCTGTTGCATAACAAAAGAACAGCATGTGAGTTCTTGCATGTGACAAAGGCTATTTTCATCTTTCAGACTTACATGTGATGGTTAAGTTTCTAAAGACTAATATCAAGGCTGGTAATGAAAAATTATGTGTGTTATAGAATTTTGTTACATTTGCAGAAAAAAAACACTACCTAATAGTCTTTTTTATTATTACTGGATGACTAATAATATTGCAATATGCCATTACTGGCATACAAATATCTCTGCAATATAGATTTACCTTTATTTTAAAATATTTTTACATTTTCATATCCCTTAATTTTGAAAAAATTCTTCTTTTACTGGCTTTTAAATTGTTATACTATTTGCTAATGACTGTGAAAGCTTCATTATTTCTTCCTAGTAAATGTCCCCTGCTGAATGAATCATTCCCATACAACTGCATTTAAACAGTCTCGGGAATAATCTGTCTCTTTGGGATGGATTAGTTCAGTCACTGTAATCCTCATCATGGGACCCTCACAGGAACAGATGGCAGATAAGACAAAATCGGCACACTAATTCTTATCTACCGACTGAAAAAAGGAAGCAAAAAAGGGCTAAATGACCTAAATGATGTTTGTATGATGTTTTGAATTAAAAGACAGATTCATTAAAGTGTTTGTGTGATAAGTTTTAGACTGCAAACCTTTTATTAGACTATAAACTTATTCATGCCCCTAAATAATTAAATTTTGACATATATACAAATAAAAATATTCAAATATTCATCCATTGTGTGAAGTTTGTTAAATGTATAAATTAAGAATGTATAACAAATTTCACTTGTTTCAACAAATTATATACTGTCACTGGCTACTTAATTAGGTACACCTATTCTATTAATGCACAGTCCAGACAGCTAATACATGGCAGCAATTTATTGCATTAAGGCATGTCGAAATGCTCATGAAGACCTTTCACCATGGCATGGTTGTTAATGTCAAATGGGGTGGTCTGAGTATTTTAGAAACTGCTGATCCACTGAGATTTTTCCACCTAACCATGTCTAAAGTTTGCAGACAATGGACCAAAAAAAGAGAAAATATCCAGTGAGAAGCAGTTCCCCAGGTGAAAATGCCAGAGACCACAGAAGAATGGTCAGACTCCTTCAAGGAAGACAACAGTGACTCAGATAATCACTTCTTACAGCCAAGGTATGCAGAAGAGCCTCTCTGAATGCATAACATGGAATCCTAAAGCAGCTACAGCTGCAGAAGACCACACTAGGTCCCACTCCTCTCAGCTGAAAAAAGGAAACTGAGGCTACATTGCGCAGGGAAAATGTTCCCTGATGAGTCTCAGCTTCCAGTGTGATATTCAGATGGTAGGTCAGAATTTTGTAAACAACATAAAAGCATGGATACATCCTACCATCTGTACATCCTTCCATCCAGGGGATATCTGGGCCCCTTGGTACCGACTGATTATATATAGCAAGACAATAATGGTTTGATCATTTATTTGGTTTTTGATTTCCAAACAGCATTGACAAAAGCATCATATATAGGACTGTGCAAAAGTTTTGAGCCACACAACATTATTATTATTATTATTATCATTATTAGTATTATTATTATTATTATTATTCCTTTTTTCCTTTCCTTTTAAAAGTGTTTTTAGCAATAGTTCTCCAAGCTTTCATCAGATCTTTTCAAGTTTTTCTTTGGACATTAATTTTCAGTCCAGTTCTTGTATCTGAGCCTTTTCAAAGGAATGTTTGTTTGTTTGTTTGTTTGTTTGTTTGTTTGTTTGTTTGTTTGTTTGTTTGTTTGTTTGTTTGTTTGTTTGTTTGTTTGTTTGTTTGTTTGTTTGTTTGTTTGTCTAACACTGAGGCTATGCCATGGTTTGGAACTGCAGTTTAGCCAGAGGTGTTGGGGATATTGTCACTATCATTCAAGAAACCTGGAGAACTATTCCTCAAAAGAGAAATGACAAGTAAACTGCCTAAAAGAGTTCAGACTATTGAAGAATAAACATGTTCATACAAAATATTGACTTTCAAGCTCATTATAATTTTACAATTCTGTTTTTGCCTTATATACTGTATTATCATATGTGTTTCAATAAATCGCTGCACTATGTCCCACTTTCCTAGCAAAATATAAAGAAATGATGGGTGGCTCAAGACTTTTGCACAGTACTATATGTTGTATAATATGTAACCACTGCATGGCAATCAGTTATAAACAAAACTATAGGAAAGCATTTCTAGATAGAAATATACAAGCATACACAGAGGATTGTAAATAGGGAGAGAAAGAACCACGGTACATATTAGTCAAAATATTTTTGGCAATAGTTTTGGAAAATAAAAATAATTTTATATTACAATTGTAATATTTATCTTTTTTTTTTAGGTTTTCACAGTTTTTCTGGTTGAATCATTCCCATAACATATTAGCACATGCATCAACAGTTGAAAATAAACTCCAGTAGTTTTCACATGCATGAAGTTATGATGCCAAGTTGCTAATGCTGGATCTGCTCTTTGTGCTTTCAAGTGATGCTTAGTTTGTGGCCTAGCATCCAGCCTTGAATAACAACAATATAATGCATTCATGTGGTAAATCTCTGTGTAGACCCTAAATCCAACAGCACTTGAAAGCATGGCTAATGGCTTGTGTAATTCTTGGGGCAGATTCAGACAGCGGTTAATTTACTGGAATGAGATGCATGTCCCAGGACAACCAGGTCTAATGTAAGGCATCTCTTCGTGGTGTATACAAGAACACAGATAAACAGAGAAATTTTAGAGGTCAGGGCTGAACATGAAGTCCAGGGCTTGTCTCTCTGCTGCAGCCACATTTGGATGCCAGAGGTCCACGCTCAAAATGACGCTGGGTCTAGAATCTGGAGGGCCTTTAAAAAGAGACGGAGATATCGTTTTAGCATTTAAAAAATGTAATAGGTGTTTATACTTGCCTGAAACGTCTTTTTTTTTTATTTCCCACCACATTTTACTTATGACCAAACAAATGTTTGGTCATATGTTAATTAATAAATGCAATAAGCTAAAAAGTTTTCCCAAGATAACAGTAGTGATCACAAATTAATTTGTTTTTCAAAGACATTTGTGACTCACTGACCTTTGTGGGAGACAGTGTGAAGGAAGGAGTCATCAACCAGGAGGCAGTGTCCTTCTGACCAGCACTGAGGCTCCCCTCCCACCACCAGCTCGCACAGGGGTGGAGTCTGCAGACCTACAACAGCGATGTCTGTCTTTCAGCTTTGGTTTGAAAAACACAGCATTATGCTTTCCCCTTTACTTAAAAGGGCATGGGCTCCAACCCTGTTTTTATTTAAGCAGCAAGGATTATAGCCAGATGGATCACATTACAAAAAGGACAAGAGGGACCTGAACCTCAACTCTGACCAGAAAAGTATCACATTATGCAATGGTTTAGTATTCAGTCTGGTTATTCTTCTGTTTCTCTTTAGTGTAGCAAAGTCTGACAACAATTTATTATGTGCACCCAAACAGTTCCACCATCAAATCTTAAATCCGATAATACTGCCATGTTCTCGCTCGCGCAGTGCATTATGCATAATGAACTTCTAATAATTTACATAACTTGAGGTAATTCCTGCACTACACACACATTGAAGTCCTACAGGTGGTCAAACCAGTATATGTATGTGTACCTTGGTGTAAAACAGGTCATTAGGTAGAGGAGGATGAATCCATGTATTTGTGTAGTTGGGATAGTTACAACAGAATAAACAAATTCCATTATCCACAATCACTATAACTCCATTACATACCAAGATGACAACGCAGGCGTGTATTAGTGGGTCCATATGTGCTCCCCAAAGTTGCTCCAGGGCCCAGCAGCCAAAATCCTGCTGATCCCAATGAGTTGCTGTTTATAAATGTACGTAGAGACAGAAGTGTCCGGTAGGTGCACGGACAAGCACGGCAGTTTCCTGCCACAGAGACACCAGCACTGTACAAAGGAAACACAGCTTGGCCCTGAAAAAGAAAAATCTGTATTTAACATATGATTCAGATCATTTTTTTTTCTAACAGTTACAATCACAAGCTTACATCCACTCATCATGGGCATGAAGTCATAGTAATTTGGGGATTTTAATGATTTCTTTGAACCGTTCTTTTTCCAGGGTGGAATGAGTTTACAGCACACATTTTTAATGGCTTTAAAAAACAACAACTGGGTCCACACATTTGAATTTATTTTGGATTTTCTCTAATCCACACAAAAGTATGCATACAGGCTCAAATATATACAAGTACTCACTTTTATATTTTAATAAGTGGTGCTGAAGCTTCTATTATCCCCTTTAACTTGACAAGGTCCAGATCTATTAACTTCTCATTAGTGATAATAACCAGCTACAGCTTGACTGACCAATTCTCTGAACAATAGTTATGCAGATGTGTCACCATTTTGCCAAGTAGACACAAAATGCCACCCTCAGATGAGACGAAGCCAGTTTTACATTGCCATGGTCCGAGAGGGTGCCGAACTAGAAAAAAGCCCCTACTCCAAAATTGACACCTTTAAACTCAGCTGAAATTTACAGCTGCCCACGTGGACAAGCCAAACACTTCTGCATGTGGAGAAGTGTTTATGGTCAGACAAGACAAAGATTGAGCTGTTTGGACACAATAACAAGAAGTATGTGTGGAAGAGTAAAGACAAGGCTTACAGCTAACACTGTACCAACTGTCAAGAATGGTGGTGGTAGCATCATGCTCTGGGGTTGGAACTGGTGCATTGCACAAAATGGATGGAATAATGAAGAGGGAGGACTACTTACAAATTATTAAAATGACTGAAACATAGACACCGTTGGGAATTTCAGTAGGACATTTATTCCAAACACACATCAAAACTGGTTTTGGAATGGATAAAGCAGGCTAAAATCAACCTTCTGGAATGGCCTTTCTAAAGCTAAGACCTCAAAAATGGCAATTTTTGAAGAGTAGCCCAATTGTGGACTAGTTTTCAAAGCTGGGTCCAAGCCAGAAAAAAACTTTAAATTTACTCTACCAATTCTGCCAAGAAGAGTGGACAAATATCCAGCCAGAATTATTTCAGAAGTTTGTTAATGGCTACCAAAAGCACTGAGGTGCAAGTTGATTTAACCAAATTTTACTTTTACTCTGAGCCTGTCTGTATACTTTTTATGCTGTGGATTAGAGAAAATCCTAAATAAATTCAAACTTGTATACCCAATTCTTGTTTTTTAAAGTCATTAAAGATGTACGCTGTACAAACACTGGACCCTGGAAAAAGGACAGTTCAGATAAATCATTAAAGGTCCTACATTACCATGACATTCATGTCAATGATGAGCACAAACTAGTGACCATTACTGTACATTTTGAGCCAAAAAAAACCACACAAAAAAAGTGAACAAAAAATATGAATAATCAGAAAAATGTCATCATACTAAAATATATCTCAGGAAGGGTAGTAGCTTTCCAGGACTTGCCAAGTTCTTTTCATGGTATTTAAATTTCAATGAAAGATCATTCTTTTTGGATGGTGCATTACATCACTTTCTCTCAGTTGGCCTGAAAGATTTTATTGCATACCTTTGGTCCTACACAGGTCCAGCCTAATTTTGAGTCAATGCCCTTCTGGTAAACAGCCTGGAATTCAGCAAAGATCGCAGGGTAGCTGGCTTCCAAGACTTCAATGTCATGTCGATGAGCGTCACGTGGGAAGAAAGGCACACTTGGAACATCTGGCAGGAAGAAGAGATGAGGCTTCTGTATAGCAGAGTGATCATTCAGTCTGACCTAAAGTAAGACAATTGAAAAAGCTATGATTATTTCTTGGCAGAGTTTTCTTTTGTTTTCTTTGGCTTCAAGAACACAGCTGCTAATGAGGCATTAGACTGACAACTTTCACACAAAATTCTGCAGCTATGCATGATCTGGAAATCTTAAACCATTGTGGAACAGCTCTTGTAGTCCACATGGAAGCATACCTGCTCACGCAGGCCCTTATGAATGCGGCCCATGCCCACCCAACTGTAGCGTTTGGCATACTCCTGCAGGGCTGTGTACAACTTCTTGGCTTCTGCAGATGCCTGGGCAGGGAACAAGGCATGACTCAGCACTGGGGTGAGGTAGCTCCGTCCCTGCTCATCGTCCTCCACTGTTTCCATGGAAATAAAGGGACTAATTTGATCACTCCTGGACAGCTTGGATCGTGCGCTGCACTTTGTTCCGATACAGCTACCACTACGGGACATCATGGACCTCCTTGAGCTTGACTTGAGCTTTCCAGCATGCGCATGGCCTGGGATTGGGAGATCGGAGCCCATCCGATAACAGTGCCAAAGAAACAAAAGCAGCAGAGTCCACAGAAGGCCACTCAGTGAGTGGACACCCAGCTCCATATACGGAGTCAAGGGCAGCGTGTTCATTGACCAGTGCATCCTTTAATTTTGGGAGACACTGAAATAATAAAATGGAAACAGACTGAGAAATAATACAGCATGTGTAATATGGCAAAGTTCTGTAAAATATTTTTCTTTTTTTATGAATTTAAGGAGTTTTACAGATGCCATCACACTTGTACTTTCTGCATGATTATATTTTTAATGAAAGTGGGTTTTTTTCTTAACTCATGGAATAAAACAACAAGAAGATTTTTCCCACAATTCAGTTTTGCTCGCAGTCTAAAGCAAACAAAAAACTGTCCTTACCCAACCCATTTTCTTTATCTTAATCCCCATTCAGCATCATGAGGATTGAGGTCGATGTCAGAGTGGACTTGAGAGGAAACAGTGGACATGTAGCTTTGGATCAGTGGGTCACTTAC
>VVHJ01037363.1:0-18150 GCA_015107715.1 Tylochromis polylepis
AAATCAGTGGCAACAGGTCTTATGCGGTGATGAATCCAAACTTGTAAGTTTTGGTTCAAATGCTCATGAGTATGTACAGGAGGAGGTCAGAAGACAGGTACAACTCATGCCGTCGTAAAGCACGGCGGTGGCTCTGTCGAGGTTTGGGATTTTATCAACATTAAGAGATTTCTGAATGTAGAAAAGTACGGTCAGATTTTGATACCGCCTGAAAAGTGATTTGCAACAGCTTCATTATTTAGCATGACAGTGACCTCAAACACACTGCCAGCGCAGTAAAAACATACTGGGATAGAAAACAACACAATGAAACACTATCAGTTATAGATGCCTCCTCAGAGCCCAGACCTCAACATTACTGAAGCAGTGTGGGATTGTCTTGATCGAGACGATAGAGACATTCCAGAAGAGCTTTGGACGTACTTCAAGAAGCCTGGAGAACTATTGACCTTCAAGCTTGTTAGAACTGTACAAACACTGTTTTTGCCTTATACACCGTTTTCACGTGTTTCAATAAATCAATGCACTTTCCCATTTCATAGCAAAATATAAAAAAATGAGGAGTGGCTCAAGACCTTTGCACAGTACTGTGTATTTGGAGTTATGGAGTAGAATTCTTTCATGATCAGTTTAATGCCTTTTCAATAATGTTGGGTCATAGACAAATTCATGACTACATCTATCACAGACGTGTATATATACAAAAAGGGGGGAAAAATACAAGTTTTGGCTTGAATCCATAACCCAACCTCATCTCCTTACCCACCAAGATGATGAGCATGTGGACATTTCCCTCCACAGCTGTTAAATTGAATTTAGTTCACAGCACCTCCAGAAGTTTCATCCGCTTCCACCAACCCCACCCACATTCACGTGGCTCTTGGCACAGACTGGGAACTTAACTGTAGCTGTTGGATTCTGGACAGTGCTTCATCACATCTGTGCTGCCCAAACTCCTGTGGCAGCCCAGAGGGGGGCACATCTATAAATCTAACCATCACATTACCCTGACACTAAGTTGGCAGCAGGATGGACAAGAACAGTAAAGACGTTAAGAATAAACAATACGGCCAATAATGATCTAAACGACTCCACGTGGTGGAGGATATTTTGCCACTCTAAATCCATCTTTCTCACCAGTCTCTTTCACTCACTTTCCATCCAACTCATTCCTCCCATTTGCTTTCCTGCCTGTCTTTCTGCCCATGGTATCTCTTTTCACTTTAGTTTGTTCTACAACAACTTCCAAAGAAATAATTAAAATCCAAATGTGGTCATTGAGTCATTAAGTGCAATTACCATCTCTGAAGTGAGGAGTGACTCATCTGGGTTTTTTGCAATACATCTGCGCACTTCGCACAACTGCCAGTTAATGTCAACCCACTGACTCATTCTGCACTCTACCCACTCAAGGGGGGAAAAAAAAGAAAAATTAAGTGCTGTATCCAGTTCCACGTTATATGACAACTCTCATGGGCAGCTTTCACATGTTTACCCACTGACTGAGAAAGTTCATTGCGTACAAGATAATGTAGTTGACCGACTTAGAAGTTACCATTTTATTTTTAAGTGCAAAGACAGCACCAATTCTGTATGCGCATGCATGAATAAGGTGTCAAACATGAGTACAGTAATGAAATTATCAGCAGAAAGCAAATGGATAAATGTTTTGTGATTTTACACAGTTTATGTTGGTGACCTTATGAGCCTACATCTCAAACGTCACATTAAATAACACATTTTAGCCTTCTGTTGCTCCATCTGAAAAGTGACAGAGGAAGAGATGCTGTACTTTTGAGACCTTTTCCCTCACATCATCTCACTGACTAGAGTTCTCAGTTATAAAATGCTTTACAAATCCGAACATTACAGGTAACAGGTGGACTTTCCCGTTTCAGTGCAGCTGGCCAAACAATAAAAAAAAGAAAACACTGACTGCTTAAGAGACAGAGTGAACATCCCACAGAGAAAATATTAGCCGCAACCAACCAACCCAGTGACACCATGTTCTGTACTGACAAAAGATGGTACTAAACATCTTCTACAAGCTTTAAGCACTTATTTCTTAAATCCAGCTGCACAGACAGTGTTAACCTCTTTACCCCCAAGGGTATTTCTGAGGTTCCTGCTCAAAAATGACAAGCCCAAAATGAATAGTGCATTTCTCTGCAATTACAAACTCTGTGTTGACAATCTTCTGAGGCATTGTGGGAGATTGAGTTATTCAGGAAATCAGCCGTAGTCTCGAATGGATGTGTGTTTTGGAAGTGGCTGGAAAGGTAAGACTGATTTCATGTTATTGTTTATCAAGTGTGGAAACATTTGTGGTCTTCTTTTGCGGTTGGTTCAGTGAACTTTGGTCGGAGCGTGACAAAACTTGCAGTTTTGGAATCTGTGAGATCTCGGCTCTTAGAAAATGTGTCGTTTGCCTGGTTAGATGCAGTGGAGTTAACACAGGGTTCAGTTGTTTGTGTTTATGCAAATTTTGCAAAAATGACATAACTGCTCTTTTAATTGTTGTTTTCGCTGTGTTTGACGGTTGTAGAAATGGTTTATATGAGCTTTTAGCTAAGATTTGGAGGTTTCTGTGGATACCACACATGCCCGTATTTACACAACCGACCTCATGTCACAGCCGATGAAACTTAATTCACCCCCCCACCTCCACCCCCACCCCTGGAGGGCGTTGGGGCTCAAGAGGTCAGTTTTTGAGACAAAGTCTCCATGTCGCAGATTAGCCTGTACACTTGCAGTGTTTCATGTCCCCTTTAGGGAAGGAAAGTTCCGCACTGAAAATCAGTGGCAACAGGTCTTATGCGGTGATGAATCCAAACTTGTAAGTTTTGGTTCAAATGCTCATGAGTATGTACAGGAGGAGGTCAGAAGACAGGTACAACTCATGCCGTCAAACATGTGAGCCAACTGATGCACAGCACCTTCACATTATGTGTCTAAAAGTTACATGCATAGATGTGTATATATACAATATACCCAACAGTCTGATAGCTATCAAGATGTGCATATGTCAAGAACTTGTCTTCTCCCAGTGTGATCCGGCCAAACACTTTCACTGTTAGATCCTGCCTAATCCTGTCATCATGTCACATATGTTATATAATTTTTTAATTTTTAATGAAATGACCACGAGTGCAACTTTCTTGTGTGTGATGCTGGTGGTTAATAAACTTGGAGGGAAGACCATTAGGCAGCAGGAAGCAACAAACAAAACCTCAGCTCTGTTGACATTTTATCAAAACCCTGATTTGGTTACGTGATTTGAGATTCTCTCTTATTTGTAGATAAACAGCAAGTTCTGGGGGCATTTTCTGTAGCACAAAAACACCCCTAGATATCCATCAAAATATTTGGTGCAGTGTGTTGATGTGGAGTCTGTGCGTATTATTTCAGATTATACCTAAATGAAATGATGATTGCTACAGCTGCACTGTGTCTACAATGCCTGTGTTCATGGTCTATGCAAATTGGTGGCATTCATTCAAAGGTTTGAACCTTAGGCATCCTTAGTAGGCTGTAGTGAAGCATTTACTAAAGACTATGCTTTGTTTTGACCAAAGGCAGGGGTCAGTTGTAGGGTATTAAAGGCCTGGAGGCAATCACTCAGCAGAACTGTGTATAGATCTTGATACCATTATTTTCAAAACTACTGGGCAACCACTGCTGAAGTACGTACGGATGTGCATTTCACACACACAGTTCATCATCAACACACACATGCACAATCAACACTGAGTGAGCCAATCAATAGTTTGCAATTCTGAGTTTATTAACAGCCACCGTTCATGGTGAGCCTTGTTTTACATCTTAGCTCCAACACATCACAGAGCTAATAAAATCAAGAGTGTTCCAGCTTGTACTTAGATTACAGACCGGTATGTGTTCTCCACAGTGTCCATTTTTCACTGATGACTTTTTTCTCCTTCTCTTTTTGCAACCATCTCAGGGAGCTCAGGCAAAGACAAATAAGAGAAGATAAATTGGAGAGAAAGAGCAGAAACTGAGGGAGGGAGAAACCATGATAGACCCACAGGAAGAAAGAGAAAGGTTATGATAGAGAAGAGAGACAACAGAAGAGAGAGGGCAGAAAGTTAAGGATAGGGAGAGAAAGGTGTGTGTGTAGGGTGTGATGGATGAAGCTGAAACAGATGAGGAGAGGAGGGAGGTAAGTACGTTCTCCACCAGCTACCTCACTGTCAGACACTCAGCTGTGCAGCACGAGTAGGTGGCTGGTGAGAGGTGTGTGCGTGTGTGTGTATTCTGCATAGCGTGTGTGTGTGTATGCCACATGTACCGTGAGTCTGGGGACCGGTGGGGGGTTGACAGATTATCTGTCGACAAGCAAGCTGGAGGGTTCCCTCTCTCCCTTTCTCTCTTTCACTCCTCATTTTCCTGAGTTACTCACAGGCTCGGTTTTCTGCGGCGCTCAAGGTCACTGCAACACAGTAAAAGTTTGGAAGGCACCCGATACCAAGAGCTCAATGGTGAGTCAGCACTTTTCTACTCCTCTGCTTATTTTAAATTGGCACAAGAGCAAGTGTAAAAGCAGTTAGTTATCAAATTGTATCTCCATTGTATGACACTGCTGGTGGCATTATGGGTAAAAACTACTCTTTGTTAATAAAATGTCAAATCTGTTGTTGAACCACAGCTTTACAGATGTTTTGGCTATGTTGTTTCATGCTCTTTTGTTCACATCCAGTTTTTTTTGTTTGTTTGTTTTTTACACAAACTGCCTCTAATTCAAGGATTTCTGCTTTCAATAAAAATAAATCTGCGCCCTTCTGTCACAAATTATAGTTTTACTATCCGCACTTACAATAAGTGTTTACTCATAATTTGAGTCTCTCTTAGCTTTCCTCTCTGCATTTTAGAAAGCTTTTATATTGAGAAAATGGGCTGGCAGAAAACAGATCTGATTTTACAGATCGCTTCATCACCATTAAAGAGGAGGAACAGACAAATTCACAAAACTAGTCTGTGGGTAGGCATGCAGCCACAAACAAAGCTTGAAACCCCATTCAGCTGGACATTTCAACTTCCATTTGTGTCTGCCCAACAAACGGAGCGGTTACAGCATATTGGAGTTGAGCTGATCCCAGGCCTGCCTCTAGTTCAGCTTGGCAGGATAACAGATAAAAGCCACAATGTCAGCTCCAATCGCAGCACAGAGTCAAAGGGAAGAAAAGACAAGACTTACATGTTGGACATTTAACATTTAAGCCATCATTCTCAAATTAGTTGCGGTCTTGTTGCACAATGACCTTAAGACCTTGCTGGAGAAAACCATAATGTCTAAATCACACTGTAAATGTTGCTGGTGTTCCAAAACATTAAAACCACATCCCCCACAAGTCTTTGGCTTATTAAGAAAGTAATGGTATCTCCTTCCACAACTAGACTCATTTTACCATGACTAACTGAAAGAAAGCCAGATATGCACTGGAAGAGCTGCAGCCTTTCCCTCCTTTGTGCTATAAACCAAACCAAAGAGCACAGCTGAAGATGGCAAAACTTACAAACACGTTGTTCTTTAGGTTACCAAATAATGGATAAAGTCAGAGATGTAAGGGTGTTCTCACTCCTGTGCTGTTTAGTCCATTTAGCCAAAGTTGTTCAATTGCAGATGTAAACATGGTAACTGCACTAGGGCAAGGGCCCCCCAAAAACGCCAAGCTCCTTTAGAGGAGGTCGCCTGAATCTGGTTTGTTTATGGTGAGAACATGATGCAACATCAATCCTACCCAAGCACCAGGTATAAGCTGCAGGTGTAAGCTAAAGTGCACAAGTGCAGCAAAGTACACAAACTGTGACAACTCGCTGTAATATGAACGTTATTTGCCAGTCCAGAACATGGCACTTTCTTCATGCATTCATTTTTGTTGCTCCTGCTCCAGACATGTTCACTTAGAGTTTTGGTTTGCTTGGAGTTCACTTGGGGTTTTCTCTGTGTCAGTGGAAACCAAACCACAGGAAAAAGCAAAAAGTTTAAAACTCACCGACTGATTCTGGCCCGAGTAAACAAACTATAGTTGTAAAAACACCCAAAATGATGCACCTAGAACCTAACAAACACCTCATCTAAAGCTTAGGCTGGGATAATTCTGGGTTGTGCACAGTTATAGTCAGTCATGAAAGGTCATAAATTATTCACTGATGCTAATGTTATATTTGGTAGCCTTTACATTAACGTAACTTTGTGAAAACTGTTTTGTCCCTACAGCAGAAAGCACATGCTTAAATGAAGGCATCCATACTTCCTCAGTGATATAGATCTGACAAGTTATTATTGGACGTTAATATCTGATGCACACAAATACATGAAACATTAAAGTACTTATTTTAATGGACTGCTAAACTGAACTAAAGGAAAGTCACATTAATAACAGCCAAAAACAAAAATGACAACTCCAATGACACATTCCCATGACTCCCTTTCTCCTTTACTTCTCCTTGGCTTTTATACTTCTCACTCACAAACACACACACACTTCCTCTGCCTCCCTCTGTTTCACTGTCTCTCTCTGTCTATGTACTCCAGCCAACCACTGTGGGTTTTCTGGGATTCCTGTGGCTGAGTCATCTTCCACTCCGTATCATCCATAATATCATCTTCCCAAAAGTCTCCCCAGTGCTGGATGCAACTGGCCGAACATGAAAGGAGTTTGTGCATGTGCATGTATGCGTTTGTGAGTGAGGGGAGGGAGGGCGTCAGGGAAAAAGAGACCCTCTTCTTATCCAGCCGTTACTGAATCCGGGAACAGCCAAAATAGCATCAAATGACCCTCACCCAACCCTCCACTAACCCTCCAGACCAATTTCCCAGCCGGAAAGCCAACAGCACTCACACATGCTCCAACTCCATCCAGTTTTTTTTGTATTCCAATTTATGTGTAATCCATCCATTCATTTGCTACAGCTTTAGCTATAGCAGACACTTTTCAACATTAGCCTCCCTTTGTGGTCCTAAAAAAAAAAAGAAAAAAGAAAAAGAAAAACACCCAATTCTGTGCCCACAAACCTCAATTCATGGACCTTAAACCAGCTCCAGAGTTATGCTTCACCACATTTTCCACATCACAGAAACACAAGCCTCTTCCTTAACCATGTAGGCCACCTAATTCTTAGCATCTCCCTTACACAAAATCCCTTAGTAAAAACATTGACTTAGCATTATAGTAATTTATTCTGTTCAGTATTTGAAGTGATTAAGTAAACGTTCATTTGGCATATTTATTGCCATTTTAAAAATACTGTACAGCTACAAAAATTAAGATCCCCTTGTCTCTCCAACAGCATTTATCCGTGTCTTAACCCCAGTTTCTCAAAATTCACCACACCCTTCCTTCCCCTATCCAGGCTACCCCTGATCCACTCCATCCTCTCATCAAATACTGCTGAACTCTCAAATCTAGTCCCCCATAAATTCTTAGCTCTCCAAATTTCCCAGCCCAACACCCTTACCCCTCACCTCACCTCACAATCTTAGTTCATAACCCCCAGCCAAGTTCCCCATTACCCCACCCCAGAGACTGCATATAAGATCCTAAATCCCAGTCTCTGTAGCCTCTTATTCCCAGCCAAGACCACAGATGTTTCAGCCGGCCGCTCTCACAGTTTGGGTTATGAAGGCCAAACTTTTGACAGGGTGGTTTCTTTAGAAAGGCAGACTAAGGCTGCCAGACAAAACTACATGTGAAAGCTTACTTTAAAGCTTAGCTCACAAATGCCTATACGTGATGAAGTGTATAAATAAATACACCAGACAGATGTATATGGTAAAAATTGAATACCTTAGCATGAGAACTGCCACACATGAAGTCAGCACACCAGCAAGAAACTATGAAGAAGCCAGACAAATTAAGATTATTAGTCAGAGGAAAAGAAAAAACCTTAGCTATAACTGGCCCGTTTGTGATCCAAACTGCTATCCACACTGCCAGCACACGAACCTGCCAGCTAGTGGAAAAGGCCAGAGGCTCATTAAAAACAACAGGTCCTCCTCTTCTTTTTTCCGTGGAACCTGTCACCGCATTCCTTTTTCTATGACTTGGCTCTTGACTCATGGAGAGGTCAGGTTATAGGAAGTTATTATGACTAACGCAGACAGAGGACTTCAGATGGCCTCCTAACCATAGCTCAGTCTCACAGCTGCAGACTATTTAGCACTACTTAATCGCAAACAAAAGAGATTTACCACAGGCTCGCTAAAAGGAATTCAGTTTTATTCAAGAACCCATCTTGAAAGCTCCATGAGCACTTTAGACCTATGTTTTCCTGAAGTGCTAAAGGGAAAAGAAAGGGTCAAATAGGGGGTTCAGTAGGTGTATTTGTCTCAAACCATTCAGCTGGGTGGGAAATTTTGCCCAGTTCGGTATATCATAACAGCCAAAAGATCATTTTCACATGTCAGACCTGCACTTTTAACATAAAAACTAGAGCACCAAATTCCATGCAGCAGTTTGTCCATCAGCTATTGAATACTGACAACATTTGCCTTGAAAAGTCGCAGACATGTTTATTTTAACTTTTATTTATACAGCTAATCCCAGTGAGACTGTTCTAACTGTATTAAATGTAAAACTCGTAAAAAAAATTTGCAAAATTTGCCAAAATTACAAACTTCTGTGCTCAAACTGTATGGATTCATCAAATGAATGGGTGAACATAACCACCAAAAGTCAGTGTTACTCTGTGCTCTTTTTAAGGCCTAAAATTACACCAATGGCTTTAATTTTCTTTAATTCATCTGATGCACTTATTTTAAATGGCTTTTTAAAATTTGGACATTTTTTTGTATTTATGTTGAAAATTATTTTATAAAACTTTGAAAGATGACAATTTGTTTTGAGAGTAACTAATTATTCATTAGGTCTCTCAGCTGGCTTGGGAATGCCTCAGTGTCCCCCCACTGTTTTTTTTTTGTTTTTTTAAAGTTTGTTTGTTGTGTGTGATATGGTTTTCTTGGCCACAGTTGATGCTATCAAGTTTGGAAATGTTGGATTTTAAGGTTAGAGATTTAAAAAAAAAAAAAGAAAGAAAGAAAGAAAATAAAGAGGGCATGCTGATGTTTAGATTTCTAAACATTGGCTGGATGTCTAGCTGGATTATTTGGAAAACCTAAGAACGTACCAGAACCTCCACAGGCAGGGTAAACAATGATTTGAAATCCCAAAGAGTATGAGTGCCAGTAAGTGACTCAATGCGAGTGTGGTCCACAGAGGTCTTGTGCTTGAAGGAAAACAAACAACTAGTGATTTACAGTGATGCAGCCATGTGTATAAGACAAAAAAAAATGTGTTGTAATCTACACTAACACATAATATAACACACGTACAAGAACAATTTATGACCCAATATTAATCTTGTTACTTTTTTTTTAGCTGTATATTGTCCTGTAAGACGTTCTAACATAACTCTTCTAAGAGCACAGAGAGAAAATTAAATAAGTGTATCAACACAAACTATGCAAATTAAATTTTGATCTCTGGATCTGGATCTCTGTATGTGGTTAATAAATGAATTACAGATGTTGCTGAATGCATGTATTGTCCCTGTAAGAACTAGGCAACACTGGCTATAGTATATGAAAGCAACCTCAAAAGCCAAACACTAGTGGGATCAGTAAATAAATTAAATACTGTATTAAATTAGGGTTTGGGGATTTTTTTTTACATTTTTTTAGTTTTATAAATGACAAGTTGCTGCTTTTAGACTGAAGCTGACTGCAAAGAATCAGGGAAGAATAAGAGGCATAAAGAATGAGGGAGAGCCCTGCTGAGAAGAAAGAGAAATGGAGAAAATGTGAATGCGAGAGGGAGGAGAAGTGAGGAGAAATGAAATCAATAATGAACGGCTCCATAACAGGAACTTAATCAGAACAGCAGGTCCCTATATTGCTCGTGACTAGCACACGCATCACCGCCGTCGATTCAATTTACTCCCCAAACCCTGAAAAAATAAATAAAACATGGAAAATAAATTGAGACGCTCATTCAAATTCATTAGAACTCGTCCCTGTGTGCCTACAGTACATAATATTCCTTGAAGAAGCAGAAGAAGTAAAATGGAAGAAATGAAAATATGCCAACAGCTCGGTATTGGTTTCTAGGTGAGAATGAAAGTGAGGGTACAAAGTCATAACAGCCTCCTCAAACACCACCACCTTTTTCTTCTTCTTGTACCCACACATTATTACTGTATATATATACACATACTGTATTTACACACAATAATAAGATAAGCGCACAAACTGACATTAAGTACACAAATTTGCAGACAAATATCAATGCTTACACCTACATTTAACTGTGCAAACAACTTGGGTGCTGAAAGTACAGTGAAGTTGATTTGAAAAATGTACAATTTCTAGGTACTTGGCAGGCAGGTTACTGCAAACATACTGGAACCATATTGGAGTGTTGTCTGTCTCTAGTAATCCCAGACTGACTCAGTGATGTTAAGATCAGGGCTACAAGTATATGGGGGCCATGTCCATCTGTTGCACGGTGCAAAAACTGATGTATCCCAAATGACTCTGTTCAACTGTGACATCTTTGAGAACAAACATACTAGAGCAGACAGTGTAAGATTATTCAACCAGTCACTTTTTAAGACCGCACTGTCTATAAAACAATCTATGACAACGTTTTTTTTATAAACACAATGAAACTAACAATGCTGTATTTAGTCAAAACATGCACAATGTTTCTGAAACTGAAACTTATCAGCCTAAGAACGTTTAGACCAAACCAACAGTGCTGAAAGATTGATTTAAAACTGTGTTGCACAAAGCCAAAAAAAATAAATAAAATTGTATTAAGTCCAAACTGAATGACAAAGTGCTTTGCAGAACCATGTGCATACAATTTAAGCGTCTTTAATTTCTTATCAATAATGGAGCAGCCACAGCAGATGGAAGTGCATTTTTGATCTGGCAGATTTTTAAGACCAGATGCAATTCCTTACGCAACCCTCTCAGAGATTTGTGGCTCCTCCTGGTCTCAATCCATGGCTCGTTTGAGCATTACACATGTGTGTTAACCACTATACTACAGAACCACTGTGAAGATGATTTAATATCTTTAAATAACTAATAACTAATTTGGTGATTAATCTGGGAGTTTCTTTCCCCACAAAACCATCCTAAAAAACAAAAAAAAAACAAATGCCATGAGCAGCAGTTTAGGTGAAAATGCCTTGTTGATGTCAAAGGACAACAGCCACAATGCTTTGTACGAGGGAGGGCCACATTAACTAATTTAACAGAGCACCTTTGGGATGTGGTGGAACAGAAGAGTCATACCACAAATGTGCAGCTGGAAAATCTGCATCAACTATGTGATGCCAATCATGTCAGTATGGACCAGAATCAAGGAGAAATGTTTTTAGCAGCTTAATTAATCTGTGCCATGAAGAATTTAGGCAGTTCTGAAGACAAAAGTGGTTTCAACCATGTACTAGCAACATTTATTTAATGTTGCTTGTGGGTGTATACTGCCTAGCACAAAAAAAGAAGAGCACCATGAGGATGTAACTAAGGAAACAGGTAACAGAGCTGTACAGTGCAACACATGCGATTGAGAAAAAAAAACTGTGTGCGATCAATTATTTTGCATACATAGGACTCATGCGACAGCTTTGCAAGCCATTTAGTACAACAGCGAGTGGGAAAAGGACTTTCCGTGGCTAAGGCGCAACTTTTATTTTGTCAGTACTGCTCAGAAGCAGCGAAAAAGAGAAAATCAGACAATCTTTACGTCATTGGAAACAAGATATTTTAAAATTTAAAAGAGATAATGCTAAAAACACACCACATTTCATGCTTGTGCTACAAAACTAGCAACCTTTGTAGCACCAGTGCTATAAGCTAACATACAAGTTAACATACGGCCCTGGGTAAGAGCCTTCCACTGCATAATTATTGCAGTGACTGCGGTAACTATACAGTAAGTTTTAAGAACGGTGTAGCACATTATCAAAATTTGGAAGAACAGTGGGGGTTATCAAAAAAATAAAATCTTGAATCGTGACCAGAGATCACCTAAATGTTTGGTGAAATCAAAGACTTCACAGTTATGTTTAAAAAGAGAATGAGACATCGTCACACATGGACTGGCCACCACAGAGTTCAGCCCTCAACTCCACTGAGAACATTTGGGATATACTGGAGGAGAAGACTACCCTATCAATGCAAGAAAAAAATAATGCCATTTTAGATGGAAATAAATGTTCTGCCATTTCATCAGCTTATTGAAACATCATCAAAGCTCAAGTTATTTGGCTGGGCAGTCTATCACCAAATTAAGAATGAACCACTGAAGGGAGAACTCAACTCAAGAGCTACTTTTGCACTCATTTAACTTAAGTTGGTTTACTGCTTTTTCAAAAAAGTTAACATTTATATACCTTAGGAAGTTTTAACGTGATGGATAACAATCTAAACATCTAAAGGGAAAAAACCCAAAACAAAACAAAGAAACAAAACAACAACAACAAAAAAACACCACACAAAACAGAGTAATAAAAATCAAAAGGGACGGGAAAAAAAATCAGTGAAATACAAAGTTGTGTAAAAGTGCAAACCACGGTGGGGATGATGGAAGGAGGTAGGCATGGGAGTTCTAATCTGACTGATGTTTTAATAGTTGGATGTGCTCCCTCAACCAACACATTTCTTCCCCCACATACACAGAACTCTTATTTTGTGCTCACTTTTTTCCTCCCCACTCAGTCTTTTACAAACATCTTTCTCTCTCTGTCCCTCACACCAATGCCATAGCTCACTCTCAGCCTTTTCTCCTCCTCCCTTCTTCTCTCTATCACTACCTTAGTCCCAGTCTTCCAGACAGCTTCATAACAGCTGGCACCTCCTCAACACTGGCTCTAATTGAAAGATGAACGAGTTTATTTGGGCTTAATCCATCACTCTGTCACCTGAGGAGAGAAAGAAAGACCTAGAAAGAGAGGAGAAGAGAGACCCACACTGTGGGAACTCCTGATCTAAACAAGATTTTAAATCTCATATCGCACCATAAAGTCTTAATGATCTTGTTTCTATCTCTATCATATATATATATATTCGGTAAGGTTTGAAGCTGTAATAAATTAACGCTAAAATAACGCTATACATATATGTTTGTGGAACGAACAAGTACTGAGAGACAGAAGGGCAGATGGAATGTAAGAAAACCGACCCCCTCTCCTGACAGAAGACACAAAGTAGCATCAATATGATCAAATAACTGGCAACTACACTGTAACTGGACCACAGACACACACAGTCAAACTTGCTACCTTTTAATGATGCATTTTAAAATACTACAAAAGTAAAAGGGGACAGGTGAAGAGTTAACTCTGAATAAAAAAAAGCAGCTGTGCGCATGGGTATTAAGATACCTCAGGCAAATACAACAAACCATTTTGCTGTTTGCCTCAGCCAAACTGTTTTCTTGTGTTTAATACTAGTGGCTCCAATGGGAACATAACTCTGAACCCTGACAGAGGCAGGGGTATTCCTCAACTACTTAGTTATAAACAAAGTGCTCCTTCATGCCGAGGGAACCACAGAATCTGCCTACTGTGCACACTTGCTGCATCATTACTACAAAAGCCGATGCAGGTAATCGTTTACACAATGCTGTAAGTCAGTACCGAGCGGGCATATTGCAGCAATTTGTGTCTCAGATGGCACGAGATATTCTTTGCATGCCTTGCAGATATTGTGCCCTTATGGGATTTGAGGGGAAAATAAAATTTTAATTACTTAGCAGATCATTTCCAAAAAAGGTAAATTACAGGAAGGAAGCTGCTTTCAGTCAGTATGGGAGGCTGAAAACTACTCATCTGACATCAAGTCCAGCTCCTTTGTTCACCAAAGGCTCCCAGATCACCCCACATACTGCCATCAGGTATTACAGTACAAAAGCTTCCGTGTAAATTAATTAGGCTAGAACCTGAACCACCTACTTTTGTTCTGATGAGCAAGATGGATATGTGCTATCCAAGAAAGCATCCAAATCTTCTTTTTTTTTTTTGGTCTCTTCAGAAATTGTCATCACAAAGGGCAAAGTCAAGCTTGAATGATTTTGTAACAGCAAGTCTGAACTTATTTTTTTCATTTTCCAGTCTCATCAAAAAGACCGGTATTGCATTGCCTCACTGCAAGTCTAAGGAGACTAACATGGCTTTTAGTGGTTCCCTTTTTTTCTCCAGGCATATCTCATAAACATTCTCCAATTGTCATGTGACCATAAAAGGCCCCCTGACACTGGGTGAGTCATTTAGAGCTGAAAATAGGGGTCAATTCAAGTACTTTATATCCTGCTGAAAATTGTCTCAGTGACCATCTTTGTTACTCTCTGTTGATGTCCCTATGCCTGGAGCCAATTCTCCTGTGTCATGTGACCTGCTTAATGCAGTTTGTGTCACATGGATGGACTGAATTTCATTTTTACAGCCCAGCAGGCTCTCTGAGAAGACTGAACTAGGTTAATATCCATACAGCAAGTCAAAAAGAGAAAAACAAGACTGGAGGATTTATTTTTGTTCTTGTACAACAAAAAATAAAGTTTACAATTTGGCAGTTAACAACAACCAGACACACAGAATGGGAGCGCTGCAGCCCCAGCTAGGAGCTGATTGCGTAAGTGTGATAAAACATGTACAATTTCTTTTGACCAATTAGAATTTCTGGTGATGACCTGCAAAGGTAGAAATTAATTAATCAATTAATCTGCTCAACTTATCTCACACACCCCATCAAAAAATAAGGGTGGCTCTGTAACCTTCTGAGAGCATTAATGTATATCACAACACAGCACTTGTGCAAGTGACAAGAAAAATTACGCGTCCTTATCTCTATATTTTAACTGTTATCATATCACCTTTTCATTCTGTGTCAAAGTGTGGTCACTTAAATGGCTATAAACTCTCATGTTATACCAGCGCAAGATTTTAAATTACTGAGGTCCAGATTTGTTTCCTCATAATGCATCATACTTAAGGTGTAACACCTGTGCTCCAACGACTTGTAGAAAAGGTTACACTTCTGAAAAGATTAGGTCCCAGAGTTGCAGCACAATCAATACCAGAAATTTTAAAGATGGGAAAGGACTTTTGTATAGCTTTCTGCTGTGGTTTGTTCAGATGAGACTTTGTAAGTCTCATGTAATGCTATGTTCTTGTTGGTGAAAAGAGGCTTTCTCTGGTTGCCAGTTTAGCTCAGTGGGTGAGCAGGTGACTATATGCCATATGGCTGGAGAGCAGTAGGCTGGGTTAGAGTCCGACCTGTGGCCCTTTGCTGCATGTCTTCCCTGCTTTCCTGTCTATCTTCACTGTCCCTATCCAATAAAGCCAAAAAATAATTAGAAGAGGCTTTCTCCTGACAACTCCTTCAAACAAGCCACTTGTTCAGTCTTTTTCCAGTTGTAATGTCATAAACATTTCAAAAGCTAACCAAAGCCTGTAGAGTCTGAGATGCAGCTCTTGTTTTTGTATTTTTTTCTCTCTAATCATTGTATGGTCTGACCTTGGTGTGAATCTGCTGAGATATGTCCACTCCTAGGAAAACTGTGGCATTATGTTGATTCACACCTAAATGCTCCACACCAGCAAATTCCCAAAACATCTGCTTTAATAGAGGTGATCACACTCGTTGATGCTCAGTCAAGTGCATTTGATTAGCAGCACCTGGTTGCTACCCTCTTAATTCCTATGGAAGTAGTAAGGCTGTGAAAACGCTCTTTTTCACATGCCTGTACAGAAAGTCACCATTTAGTTTGTGCTCTTGGGTTTTACATTTTAGCCAACATGGTTTTAAGTTTCTTTTAAGTTGTGACAAGCAAGGAGTGGATCTGACTAAGAACCAGAGGAACCCACACCCATACAGCAACCACAAGGTAGCCACGTCCTAAAGCACATCGTGCTGTATCATCAAGTTTACTGTAAATGGGACCATAACTCTCAAAATACACATTATGACATACTGAAAAAGAAAAGGAGTTAGAAACGGGGTCAGTTTCTCATAGACTATTAGAAACTGACTTCTTTTCTCTTCTTTGCATTGTTTCCGTTGTTTTCAAATAAAGAACATGATGTCAGCATCACTCGCTCTTTCAAGAGTAAACGGGTACCCATGAACTGATTCTACAAAGCAGAAATACAGCCTGTCAGTATGGCAAATTCTAGTATGATTGTTTGGCTGTATAGATAAAGGTTTTCCATAGACTTGCCCACTTCCTAGAGGAGAGCTCAACATATCAAACTTTAAAAGGCACATCTCAAAGAGTGGCTTATATCAAACCAAGTCTGTTATCACTTTTAACTCATTTTAGTATGGTAAATTGTTCATATTTGTTTACTTTATGTCCACTAACATGGACTGTTTTTGTTGAATAAAGGAAGAAAGACGTGAAAGGTTTTAGACAATGCAGCTCCCGAAGGAACTGCTGAAGTCAGTCCTCATGTACATTTAAAGGAAACCATCAGTACAGAGCCACAGATTGTGAGAAAAAAAAAAAAAATCTCACATCTCAAAAGTCAGAACATCAGCAACCAATTTTAAAAACGCCATACCGAGTTGGAGCATCTGGCTGGTGATTGATGATAAGAAGTAATCACTACCAAAGGATAAGATCATGCAAACAACTAACAGCTGTACACATTCTTGTAGAGCTGAATTACATTTGTAGGCTGGCCTGCTTTTAGTTGTCGTGGTTTATGCAACATTGCTTAAATGCTAAAAGACATAAAAACATACTAAAAGTCCTCTATCTGTGAAGGGCTCACACGGAAAAATAAAAAAATAATAATTTGAACTGGTCAGTCTTTGAAAATTTTGTTCACTTTTTAATCTGAGTGAACTGAACTTTAAGTGTTTGCCAAGTGTGAATTTAAATGGCCATAAAGGCAGTGATAATCCATTCTAAGTAAAGCATGGAAATGGGGCCACAGTACACAGGCATGCGCTCAGTGTTAACTACATGTCCAGGTGTGCCCCAAGAGTAATGGGTATGCTGCTGCTAATGGCAGAAATGACCATGTGGGTCTCCTCAAGAGCTATGGCTGCAGGCAAAGTGGACAGCTAGTGGCGCTGCTCCCAAAAATTACTTTTTAGAGGAAGACAGTGAGATCCTTCAGTGCAGAGGCTTGAAATCTGCAACCTCAATCACTGCCCACCTGTGTCAAAGAGGGCAAAAAGAAGCCACTATCCTAACACTGGCTGCTTCACTTCACAAAAACTGTGCTTTTCGCCCTGTGAGCACAGGCACACATTCTTCTAGGGATGTTCTGGTGACTATTTCCTTAGTTGCTTAAATGAGAAGGATTCAAATCAGTATGTAAGGAAAACCTTTAAATAGTCCAAAATAAGCACAATTTATAGTTAGAAAACAATTATCCAAACAAATACTGCAGGAGAATTTCGGAGCCAAATGAAAATACACAGTCTTCATCATTTTAAACATCAGTGCATGCACACAATGTTGCTGTCACGTTGTTGACAGCACACTAAAGTTGTAGTTGAGTGCACACTGAGCTATTCACTATAAGTGCCGAATACGAATGCAGATACTGCGTTTTGAAATCTCAATGTTGATTTTTTTCTTTTTTGGGGGGGAGCCAGAAGTAATAATACACTGCTCAAAAAAAATAAAGGGAACACAAAAATAAGACATCCCAGATCTGAATGAATGAAATATTCTTATTAAATACTTTGTTCTTTACATATTTGAATGGGCTGACAACAAAATCACACAAAAATTATCAATGGAAATCAAATTTAGCAACCCATGGAGGTCTGGATTTGGAGTCACACTCAAAATTAAAGTGGAAAAACACACTACAGGCTGATCCAACTTTGATGTCATGTCCTTAAAACAAGTCAAAATGAGGCTCAGTAGTGTGTGTGGCCTCCACGTGCCTGTATGACCTCCCTACAACGCCTGGGCATGCTCCTGATGAGGTGGCGGATGGTCTCCTGAGGGATCTCCTCCCAGATCTGGACTAAAGCATCCACCAACTCCTGGACAGTCTGTGGTGCAACGTGGCGTTGGTGGATGGAGCGAGACATGATGTCCCAGATGTGCTCAGTTGGATTCAGGTCTGAGGAACGGGCGGGCCAGTCCATAGCATCAA
>VVHJ01037364.1:17128-32289 GCA_015107715.1 Tylochromis polylepis
TTTCTTTTTTATTTTTTTTTTCTTTTCTTTTTTTTTTTTAATTTTTAGATAATTTTTTTTTTTTTGCCTTTAGAAAGTTCTGAAATAAGTTGCTGAATGGAAAAGGTAATGAAGTTGTCACATTTTAATGCATATGACCTTTGCTTCCCTTGCTTGGTATCACATGACATTCCTCCTGAGTTTGTTCTTTTGCTTCCACCCACAATTTTAGAACTGCTAAGACGCGTTTCTTCCCCTCAAGGCATCCCTCCTCATATTCTTCCAGCCATCCATCTATTAACAAGTCTGCTTCTTTTTGGAGCTTTCGTCATTGTGGCACTGATGCATGCAGACTCGGACTGTGGGACTATTTTCAGCCTTTTCCCCCCTCCTTTCTGCCCTTTCCCCTCTTCTTCTCTGGTTGGCTTTTACTTTGGAGGGGATCTCTACACTGCTGCCTTTTGTTAAGGGCCGCTGAGGGCCGGGTTTGCTGGTTTTCTCCTCCATGCCAACGTTTCTTTTGGAGCTCCTTCTCATGCTAGCTGCCCTGACCAGGGGAAGTGAAGCAGCACAATGCTGCTATGGTGAAGCCATAAAAATAGACTTGCTAAAGTGCAGCTTTTACTTCAAGAGCCATGAAATGCTTTTATGTCAGTTTTATGTTGTAAGTGGGAGTAGGAAAAAGAAGAATTTTGGCCAAGTAGAGCTACAACTAAAACTTATTTTGGGGTGTTTATTCCCCCATTAGAACAGTCGATCTAGACAGGAAACAGGAGGAGTGTATGACATGCAACCAAGTAGGGCTGGGAGACTATGTTGGAAGTAATTTGGATATTTGTTTTGAAGGATGTGAACATTTCCAAGGTTAGTGCTTGCACCACTGTCACTTAAACACCAGCTTGTGTTCTGGAGTTACACCAGTAATGTATGACTGTCTCCATTTCCCTTCATGTCTGAGTGATTGTACAAAATCAAAACAATAAGCATTATACCCTTATGGTCTCTTAACCAGAACCAGAACCGACTTTATCTGCTTATTTTTAGCTATATCTAATGCCATTGCATTAGACTTTATGTAAAATGATAGAGCTTCTGCATTTGGCTCTCTATGATGTTAGTGAGAGCAGATTTGGTAACATGGTTGTCTCTGGTACAAAACGGCCCCAACCGCCTGCTGTGTGAACCATATATTGGCATTGGGGAGGCAGTCTTCAGACCACGGATGAACTGCCAAGTTGCACCATGGCTGCAGTATAAGATTAAGGATTATTTTGAACTGTGATTGTGCAGAGCAACTCTAACAGATTCATAGAATTGGAATGGGAGCATAAGAGGTCCCATTTAAAGGCTATTTTACATGATTAAGTGGTTGATTAGTTGAAAAATGCCCGCATGAAAGCCAAAGATGATAACATCAAATCAACAAACCTGTCAAGTAATTCTCTGATAATTTAATTGGATGCCAGGCAGTGACAATCTAGGAACCACCGGTGCAAAAATGTGTATTCCCAAAGTGGCTGTGAGTAGCTGGTGCAATCGATTCATGCAGGGCCAGAGACCATTCAGTGACTCCCTGGTAACCACCGGTGTGTCCCCGACTTGTTTGCAAGTGATTATGGGAGCTTCCCGGCAGTTGCAAAGAAGTATGCGATGCTGCACCAAAAACCTCCTTGTGATATCTTTGGTCAATACCAGGTTGCCGCGGTCACCAGCCGTTTGTGTCGAAGATGCTGACTTGTCTGCAGAGACTCAAAAACTACTCACCAAGTGGCAGTGAAACTGTGAAACTGTGAAAAGTAAAGTTACATCACAGTAAAAGATGTGCCTTTCCACTGTAACAAACACATTTCAAGAAGAGCAACTTTTACATTGAAGGCCAACATTCTCCATTTACAGTCACACCTTTTCAATTTCTGCTAGAGCTCGGAGAATAAATGGCAAGTGTTTGCAGACATGTTCGTGTCCTCCATGCGCACTATGGGTGACTGTGGGATTCTGTTAGCAATCCAAGCATTCAATGACCATTGTCACCTAGCAACAGCCAGCAGCCACTTGACAACCATTCAGGGAATATGCATTTTTCCCTAATGAACAGAGGTTTCCAGTGGGTCGCTGACTGGTGTGTGTGTGTGTGTGTGTGTGTGTGTTAATCACTTCAGGACTATGACTGTGTCGAATTCAGTGGGACATCTCAGACCAGTTCAACATGTTTCAGATAATATGGTCATTACACACATACTCGCCCATATGCTTTACTAAAGCAGACACACACAGCCAGTCAGGCCATGCCTGAGTCATCAGCTCTTCTCCGGTGGTCCCTTCATCTGCCTCTCATGACTGCGCTTCATTTCATAACCAACTAAGTCAACATTTGGATTACCATCAGAACTATCAAAAGACATAAGTAACCTGTTTGTTCTGATTTAATTTTGGTTGTTTTATTGGTCAGCGTGCGCTCATTGTTGCATGATACACTTTCAGACTTGAACATGTGGCTCGTCCTTGGCTGAGGTTTTTGTGTGTACCATGTGTGTACGTGTGGACCCATTCAGACACTGAAGCCACACAGGAATCCCATAATATCATTCCTGAGTCCCTGAGTAGATCATTTGTGCACTGTGGAACATTGTGGAATACCAGGCATATTTTATGATCCAACCTTCAGCCGGCTGCTTCACTTTCTCACAGCGTCTGGTTTATTTGCAATACTAAGCCGGTTTGGCTGTCTCCCCCTCACCCTCCACCTCACAGTCTCCATCACTCTGGAGTAGAATATTTAAACACTGCATTTTAATCTAAGGAATCAAACATGCTAACTTGAGGCAATGAAATGCGATTTGGTCTGTCATCCTGGGAGATGTTTAGTTCTCTGTGTGGGTAGGCATGCATGTATATATGTGCGTGTTTACCCACTGTGGTGGCGTGTTTTGACTGCCCAGTCAAATAAGGGCACAGCAAAGCTTGATGCCCCTGTCAAAGTGACTCTTGCCCACCCACTTGGACAAACCTGTAGTCTTCACCTTGTTTTCAGTGTTTAACCATACTTTTTTTTTTTTCTCTTCTCTTTCCAAACCAGCTCAAATCTTTCATATCCCTACTTGTTTTAAATACTCCGTCTCCGCCTCCCCCTTTCTCCCTAGGTGTGGACTCTGCAGAAGAATGTAGTAAAATTAGTGTTTTATCTCTCCTGCCAGCCAGCTGTACTCCCAGACATGCCAAGCGTTTGAGACACAATTGACCTTAAAAGGAAACAATAGCAGCCTATCAATTCTGCTCTGCCAGTCAAGCAGTGGCTCATTTGTGCAAAGGCAGGGTCCACCTCGTGCGCACAACTCAAGGAAGTGTTTGGGTACTGAACTTTGGAACTGGGAAGTCGGAGACTCACGGTGCACCCAGCATTGGATTTTCCTTTTAGTTTATAAAGTCAGTGTAATGTCTCCCTTGTTTAGTGTTCTCAGTGTGTGTTTGTTCAAAATATGAAGTTTGAATACGACTACAGAATTTGTTTACCATGACTAACTCCACCCACGTAGCTAGTAATGTTTTTGTAGCAGGCTTACCTTTGTTCACAACCTATTATGGTGAATCCAAAATGCTTACTCACATCATGTCACAAATGGGTTTTTTTGTGTTTCTTTGTTTGTTTGTTTGTTTGTATTGATGTGTTGTGTTGTAACCTCTAGGGGCAGCAGTCAGTGTTTCAGGGCTTCTTGCAGATATTCTGGTGCAGGCTTCCTGTTCTGTTCATTGCTTACAGCCCAGCTATGAATGCAGATAAAATTTAAGGTAAAATGCAATTGAATGCTAAGTCATCACCAGACAATAGCATTTCAGCAAGTGCATTTCTCTTTTACTCTTCATGCACACTGTTTACTCACTCAAAAACAACCGGTCAGCATTACCTAGACTGCAAATGGGAAGCTTCTGATACCATGATTTTGAGTTGTGAATATGCAGATAGGGCGTTTGGCTGTGCAGTGGGTCTGAAATTAATTTGCTATTTTCAAAAGCAAAATTTAGATTTTAAATTAAAGTGACAATGCTTGCGTGTCTGAACAGATAATGTTCAGATAAATATTTCAGTTAGAATCTTCAGGTTAAAACCTGTGCCAAACCTAAACAGGCACTTAAATCACCTTCACCTACCAAAACATAGATATTTTATGTCAGTAAGAGCCTCGGTATGAGCAATCAAAGGATCTAAGCAGCTACAAGGAAAATTCTTGAGAGTAGTGAAAAGGAGAAAAGGGTTTGTTCCCTGTTACGTGATTATAAACAGTACAGTAAAATTATATATTTTAATATATATAAATATGTATGTATGAATGTACAGCAATTAATTTTCACTTAATTATTAGTGGGGGTTTTTTAGCAGCAAACACTTTATTTTCACTGCAGTTTGGGGGAAATTGTTAAGTTTAATCATTTATGAATATTTTGCATTGAAGAAAAGCTATAATTTGTCATATATTACTGAGCTGAGAATGGAAGTAACCATAAAAACAAAGATGTCAGGGGTTCCTTTGTTCCGACTAACATTTGGTAAATAAATTTTGAGGTGTGTCGGTTTAAACGGCTGTTGTTTAAAAGTGTGATGGTTTAAAGTAATTAAAGGGATGAGTACATTGAGAATCAGTTCATAAAATTAATTCCCTGCAGTATAATTTTTCTGATTCCTATCGCAGGAGCTTATTCTAAACAGTCAATTTGACTTTTAATGACACCCCCCCCCCCCCAATATTTTGCCAGGTTATCATGTCAGGAAGTTCCTGTCCTCTTGAGTGGTGGCGTGAAGCCAATAAAGTAGCTCTGTGACATTGCTAGCTGTCATATTACTGTTGTTGGAAAATGATTAATGGTGCAAAATAATCTGCCCTTCTAGTGAGAAGTAGCTGTGAATGCCTCGGCTGTTATTTGCGGAGCAGGGAGAGCTGCAGGGCTGTAAGTCATTAGATATTAGGGCAGGTTCTGCAGGTTCACAGCAAAGTTAAAGAGGTGGATGATTTTCCATATGACAGCTCATCAGCCTGTTAACAAAATTCTTACTCCACCTTCCTGCTTCGCTGGAACACAAATAGCAGCAGGAACGCTGTTGGCAGCAAATGGAAAAACAGCCTCCTTTTCTGCTCTTCACTGCTGTTCCCTCCTCCTTTCTCTTGCTCGCTCCTTCTGTCTGCTGCTTTGTTGTTTTCCTGTCGTTCGCCATCTTTCTCCTCACTCCTGGTTCTTTTCTCTTTGTGTCTCTTTCTAGGCATCTTATTCACCATGTTTGATTTGGGCATTCCTTTCCCCCTTAGCAGACAAAACAACCTCAGACCTAACTGAACTGCAAGCCCCAGTGTGCACACACACACAGACATAGATGTGTGTACACACACACACACACACACACACACACACACACACACACACACACACACACCCTTTTTCTAATCACACGCAGGAAATGGGCTCCTGTGCAAACGAACCCCGCCTGGCCGCTGGAACCCAGGATGGCGTTTCAGGACTTGAAATGGAAGAAATTGAACGCGAGCTCTCTCTTTCCCCTTCTTTGGTTCTGCCTTGTTTCATTTATTTTATTCAGTTTTATTTTGTGTGTTGGTCATGTCATCCGTGACGTTTACATTGGAGTGAAACAACAACAACGTGTCATATGTTCAGCAGTTGAAAAATAAACTCACACCCCGAACTTTGACATACTGCATGTGAAAGTGAAAACTGGAGTTCTCAAAAAATATCAACAGATATTACATGTATAGGCACAGTCAATGACACAACAATTTGTTTATGAGAAATTTATTCTAGGAAAAGCCCTTAATGGGGGATTTCTGCCCCATGTCACATAGTTAATGTTGTTTTTTGCAGTGTTAACACACTGTTATGAAGCTATAATGAAGAATAAACTCAAAAACTGAATAAACTTGGTTGACAAAGCAGATAAGGTAGCATTGAAACTGATTTAATACAAATGTGGCCTCACTTTCCATTTTAGTCTTTAGTCATTCTTTCTCGTTCGGTGGTGTTTCTGTGCGCTCAGCATTAGTCGTTTTAGAGGTTCGTGCTTACGGTGCCGCTGAATTGTGTCTTGTTTAAGTAAGAGGTGTTTCTAATATTTTATCCATCCCATAAAAGCAAGTTTCCATAATGCCATAAATTTCAGTGGCTGCATGAAAGCTGAATTTATTGCAGGGATTTTTGCATTAGACTGCATTAGACTGCATTTACTGCGTTGCAGTTGAGTTAGGTGTACCTTTTTAAATGCAAGTCAGACATTTATAAGCCATTTTCCTGATACATAAAAAGTAAAAAGTCAGTTTAAACTTGTATAAATGACACTTGAAGAAAAACAACTGAACTCGGGTTTGTATCAGGAAGCAAGTTTAGTATACCAAGGATATCTTTTCCTTATCTGGCTTTACTTTGGATAACTGTTTACAGATGATAACACTATATTACTGCTTATAGAACAATATAAGCACTTGTTTTATGATTATTTGGTGCAAATGTAGGAAAAAAATCAAGGAGATGGCTCCTAAAAATATATTTCTTGATTAATGCTCAAAGCCAAAAATGACACGTAGACCCTATTACTACATACACACTGAGGTCCACGGGCCATGCAAGGAACTAATTCACTATTTTCCTGTGAACTGACACTGAAAATCCCAGCGTTACTTTGCTAACCACCTAAACCTTCTTCATATTAGAGCCCTCAGGTGTCTGATAGGTAAGTCACTGACACGCATTCTGAAGGAAGCTCCACCTCACACTGTTTCACTTAATTCTGCTGAGTAGAATGATGAATTCTCCACAACCTGTGTGTATAAAGGGAAGCGAGTGGGTGTGAGGGATGAGCAGGAGACAGCTGTTTTTAGTTTTCTCTGGTTATGGGCTGGCTAACCATCTGAACTTCCTTCACACACACACACACACAAACACGCAACTCAACAGCACACACAAAAGCAGACAAACATGGGTTTATAATTTCTTCCGGACCATAAAAAATGTGTCAAATCTCATCAATGAAGTCATACGTTTCAATTATAATCAGTTTCATTAATCACACAAACTCGTTTTGTTATGCTCAGCAGAATTACACATTTGGTTTACGGCTGTGCTGAAACGAATCGTCATGAATCGTGAGAATGTCGGATGATTCAGCAAAACCCGTGTTATACCGCTGCTTTCATCAGTCTAACATGACATGGCTGAGCGCAGAGCTGCAGGGTAATCTTCCTGCGGAGTAAAGATGTGAAAGAACAAACGGACAGAATGACATGGAAAGGAGTTTAGAGTGGCAGGATCAAGTAAAAGGCAAGTGCTCTGTGTCTGTCAGAAGGTGCTTACATGATCAAAGAGTATTTGAGGACATCACTTGCCACCCTTTCTTAGTTCAGCCTAGGTTAAATAGAGGGAAACTGCTTTAGTCTCTTATATATAGTGGTAGGAGATGTAGCCTCAAAATGATATCACAATATTTCCATGTAATAACTTTCTATATATAGAAATATTGAACTATTTCAGTGTTTCAACAAAATGTGCAATAATATTTCTAATGATGCATAAAAACACTGAATTTTTTTTTTTTTTTTTTCCCCCAATGATTGCGCCTGTCGCACATTGATAGTTGGATTGAAACCAAAAACGATTTCCTACCTTGGATATTTTATCTTGAGTGGAGCTTTTTTAACCTGCTGCCTTTCCGCCATGTACCTGCATCAGTAATTTCCATCCACTGTTTGCTCTTCCTGTCGCTCTGAGTGACTTTGTTTACATTTGGGTCGCGTATCTGCAGCTGCTCGTATCTCCTCTTGACATACCTTCTTACCCCTGTTGCACACATTGGCGTGATTTCCCTTAAAGTGGTAAAACAAGTTTGTTTCCACCATTCCAGGGACAGTTTTCTTGCATATTTTTGCCAACTACTCTGCTGATTGTTGAAGTAGCTCTTTTTTTTAGGTGCTAAATCATTGTCGTCATTAGAGGCTGACACGTGGCTCTCAATCTCAGACATGCCTGGCCTTGTCTCGTTGTTGTGCATGCTAACAAGCATTGTCTATATCATTGATATCGTGATGCTTTTGAAAACCTTTGTCATGTAAAAATTTATACTGATATTATCACAGATACAGCAGTTGCTCCCCCCCCCCCAAAAAAAAAAAATAAATTAAAAAATCAATTGGACAACAAAGGGTAAACAGGGTTTTGTTTTGGTGCGTGGGATCTTTTGCTTGCTAGAACAAACAACCAGGGAATTAAAAGAAATGTTGAGCAGGTGTAAACTTATTTTTGTGCTTCTGGGGTGGTTCATGCTTAATAAAGTCCACAGATTTTAGAGTATTCATGTTGTTCTTTTTAATCATTCATAAAAACCAGTGTCAACTACACAAGTATTTTCCATTTCCCTTTTTGTGGACAAAACAGTTACAAATCAAAGTCTGCTTTCTTGTTCATGAGCCTGCTCTGTCTTCATCAGGATGGCATTTGTGAATTAGATTCTCAGACTTTACATTGTTCTCCATTTTCCATGTCTCGAAACTCAAGCTTGTTATGTCGTAAATAATGTTCCCTCTCTGATGTACAGTTACAAACCCGAGCGTCCTGCTTATAGTTTCCAGCAGTGTTCCCTTTCTCTTTCAGCCCCCATCCTCTTCTTCATTTCTCAGCCTTTCCCTCTCATCCTTTAAATTCAGTCCAGACTCGGGTCTTAAATCTGGATTCTCTGTGCTTAACCAAACATATGGAATGCTACTGTAGTGGAATGCTTCAAGTCTGGGGTGTGTGTGTGTGTGTGTGTGTGTGTGTGTGTGTGTGTGTGTGTGTGTTGCACATGTTTTGAAGCAGATGAGAGCTTCTAGGATGATGATGATTATGATAATGGTGCGTGTGTGTGTTTACCAGTGCCTCCCCAGAGAACTGAATAGGGCCTTCTGTTGTCGTAGCCAAACATTGCTTGTCTGCTCATGCATGAGTCTATTGCAAAGCCTCAGAATGTGCCCCATATCTGAGCAGTTAGCTCATTCTTAGCCTCTTAGCTTGACTGTGAACGATCTCCCTTACAGTGACTGCATTGTCAGCCCGGCCGCAGGCCCTGGGCTTTGTCAAGTGCCAAAGATAACAATGGCGAAAGATGGCATGAGTGTGATTGTTGATATAATGATGACCAGTGCTTCCATTTTTACTAACCTCACGCCCTCTTTGTGTGTTTTAACCACAGGATGGCGAGTTTTTGGAGCTTGATTTGCTTTAGAGGAAAAGATGCATCTTAAATTAAGTAAGTTGTGGGAAGTTCTTTGTGATTTTTAGGATTTCTGCCAGTGTGTACAAGCCCTGCAGCCCGGCAGGCCTGCATTTACACTCCTGCCAATCTAAGCAGATGATTTTTTTTTTTTTAAAGACATAATCTGTAATCAGGAAGTTGGCTAATATAGCCTCTTAACCCACTGTTCTTGTTAACTGTTTTACACAAATAAGCATTGAGTGACCAGGGAGATGTTATGGCCCAATACAGTTCTATCTATTAGGCTGATACATCTCCACTTACGTGAATAAAGTAAATTTATAATTTAGTGCTCTCCATCTGATGCTCTCCTTCATTCCTTTTCATGTCTAAAGTGGAAAATAAACTATTTGGTGTTTCTCTTCACCCCTTTCCTGTTTACGGCACATATGGCAGCACTTCTTCTTTGTCACATAATTAGCAACTGACGTTATAATGAATGGATAGCACCATCAGTTGAGTGCAACATTCAGTTGTGCCAAATCAAGCTTTTCTGAAATTGTCAGGCTAGCTGTTTTCTCGTGTTCTCAGCAGCTCCGGGGACAGAAGTAGTGAAGTTTAGTTTATTAGTGAAGTTTGAGTTTGAAGTTGAGTCAAAACCTACCATAGTATTGCAGTTGGTATTTAAATGCATTAGGTCACTAACCGTGTTAGGCAGCTTCTCAATTTCAGGCTAGTTTGATTAAACTCTCACATCTTTCCCTTCACTTCTTCTTCTCCTCATCCTCCAATCTTGCCTACTTTTCTTCGCTTCCTCTCTCCCTCCTCCTGCTCTTTCTCCTCCTTGCCTCCTCAACCCCTCCTCTGCTCTTTTGTGAGTCTGTTTCCTGTTGGGCACAAATGCCGGCGCCGCATTTCCTTCCCTATAGCCTAAAGTAACACAGGAGTGGTACATACATGTACAGTTGCGCAAAAAAAAAAGAAGTAATTTCCAGTACAATGTGGTTTGATATTCACTGAGGGCACCGGAAAGCACAAATGGTGTGACTAATAACACACAAGCACACAGAGCGCTCACTCAATGTAAGTGAACCTCTAAATCTTCAAAAGCTACTGTGAGTCAGGTGTTGCAATTAAGGAGATCAAACACAATGCACAATGCAATGCTTACAGGAAGAGGGACCTGTATGAGCACCAAAACATCAAAAAAAGATGAAGAATCCTGAAGGGGACATCAAAGTTTGGGGCTGCTTTGCTAACTTGGAGCCTGGAGCTAAATTCAAAGCTGTTTTTAAAAGATTTTTTAAAGGGCAACTTCAAGGCAGCAGTCCCTTTTCCTGAAGCTTCAGAGAGGTTGAGTGATCTATCCACAGTGTAGTTGAAAATGTAAGTTTTGCAATGGTGAAATCAGATTGATATTAACCCAACTGAGACGTTGTGACCTCAAGACATCCCAGAAAGCCTGCTTGAACTGAAACGGCCTCGTAAGGAGGGATGGTCCAGAGTTCCTCCTCACTGTTGTGCAATTCTCATAAGAAGCTGCAGAAAATGTATAAAGGAGGCTGTGTGAGTAATTCAATCCAAGAAATGACCTTCTTAGTGTGCATGAAACGTATGACAATCCATGTGTCATTAGACTACTTTTTTTTTAATTTCAATGAAGATCAGGTCACATTTTATGATGAATCATAGCAGACATACAAAAGGATTCGCAAACTTGATCTTCTAACTTCATGCCGTGCTCTGTGGGTGGGTGTGTGCGTTCTTACGTCAGATTAGTCAGCAGACACAGTGTGTATCACTGTCTTATCACATCTCCTCTGCTGTCTGCTACCACAAGTGTGTAAGGTCAATATGTGGCCAGGGCTTGTTCTGTGTGTCAAAACATGTTTATTATTCTGAATGCTAATCCTAAAACTGACAGAGACCATTAAAACAAACAGTAAAACAGGAAACTCTGAAGGCACTCCCATTTACGTCTCTCACTTACAGGAGCATGATCCTTTTAATTTATGAATGATTTAAACTAAACTGAGTGTAATAGCATATCATTTGTTTTTGTTTTTTTCCTTGATATACTTTTGCAATCCGCAGACACACACTGCTCTTAGTTACAGCGAGACGATCTGTAAGTACTGCATCATCCCACAGGGATTCGCATCTCCTCTGAAACACGTCATCATTTTACCTTCTGCTACATCTCCTCTTCTCCCTCTCTCTCTCCCCTCTTCCTTTCCTCCATCCTGCAGCCACTACTGCATTCCTGCTGCAGTAATCTACTCTGTCATCTACCTGCTCTGCATTCTGTACAGTCACTCCCCTTGTTTCTCTCCCTCTCTCTCGTCTTCATCTGCTTTTTCTCTGTCACTCTCTGTCATTGCTTCTCTTGCATTATTGTGCATGTTTCACTCTGCATATTTGTTTTGTCTGAGCTTCTCTCTGTGTCTTTTTCTCTTTCTTCTCCCCCCCCCATCAGAAAGCCACTGAGGTCTCCATTCAGCCGCAGCGGGCTGCTAATGCCAAGGCTCAGGCTGATGAAGCACTGCCAAGCTCTGCCAAGCAAGCTCTGTGTGTGCGCGCCCTGTGTTAGGATGGGAAAACGGTGAATGAACAGGATGCGGAGCAGCCAGGCAGAAGGTGGAACGGCTGTATGTTAAGAGCTATTGATGTGTCTGAATGAATTGACCGTGGTTGTCTATTAGCTACCGCGAGGCTTGTGCTCAGAAAATTTCCAATTCATAATCACAGGAGACTTTGAGGATCAGCTGTCATTTCCTCCTCTCTTCCGTGCAAGGGGAAGGACACAGAAGTGCAGCAGGAAAGCGGGGGTAATACAGTGAAGGTGAAGGGAAGGAAAGCAGCGGCAGAAATGGGGGGGCTGGGGTGGGACATGTAGAGGTCACATGAATGGAGATGATGGTGGCAGAGACTGATGACAAAGGAGAACAATAGCTGGGGTGATGAAAGAAAATAATGTATAGTAATCAAATACTATTAATGTCCTTGGATAAGGATAATTGCTGACTCTGTAGATCAGTTCTATTCAAATAATCTCTTCATTAGTCATTGTCAATCACTTTGAGTTCAGTACATGATTTCTTTGTGTTATTCTTTTATGTGAGTGTTTACACCACAAATCTTAAATGGAAATGGAAATGGAAATGCATTTTTGTGCCCCTCTCTGTAGCACGTGGTGCAGAGTTACACGTTTGTCTGTAGATGCTACCTCCCAGTGACACTGCATAGCATTAAGTGCTATGTAAATATTGAAGTGTGTGAGCTAGGGAGGGCACGAGACCAGTCTGTGCCGATACCAGTAGAGTTAACATGGTTAAATAATTATCTCTTGTACTTCAACATAAATTAAATATTAATTACTGGCATTTAAAATGTTAACATTATGTTTTGTTGATAGGACACAGACTGTGTTGAGACATCCTCGGAAATAAAGTAATAAAGTTGATTTCTGTTCATCTGGACGCAACGTGGGGAAAAACGTTTCATCACACATCCATTCTGATTTCTTCAGTCACAGCAGACTGCAGGTTTCCTCAGCCTCATGAACAGTACAGCTGCATGACAATAAAAACCAGCAGCACTGCATAACACTGAGCCACGAGGTCAGTTTCGTGATCATTGATATGCAAATTGTCATGACCCTTAATCAGCGGCCATGAGTGCTGTTTGCAGAGAATTGGGGAGAGGCTGCAATCACGCCATTGTCCGATAGTGAAAAGTGTGCTGATCCTTTATGTGTCCAGAGGGTCAGAACAACCAAGACATGCATTTCAGTGGCTTTCAAACCCCACAACACCAACCCCAAGGATTGGGTCCCTTGGTACAAACGGAGCAATATAGTAAATGAATTTAACTGCCAATAGGATTGCTGTGAATTATACATCGGGGAAATTAAACAATCACTGGCTAAACAGATGGCATAGCGCAGAAGAGCTACATTGTCAGACTGGGACTCCTCAGTCTATTTGCACCTGCAGACCAGTGGCCACGCTTTCAATTGATGAGGATTTGTACATGCTGGACAGGAGGGAGTGCAGGTTTACTGTTTGGAGACAATTTATGTGAGAAAAGGAGCAACCACTTGAACCCAGGAGCGGGGGGCCTAAGAGTACGTCTTTACCCTCTTACAATGTTGTGATTCCAGTCATTCCCCAATTTTCTGTGAAAAGTACTAATGGCCATTGGTAAATAGTGATGACAATTAGCATCTCAATGATCTTGAAACCAAGTTTGTGGGTCATTGTTAGGCAGTGGTGCTAGTTTCAGTCATTATGGAATTGTTCTGTTTTTAAGGTTGGGGAAACCTGTCAGCTGATACTCAAGAAGTCAGTCCAGCTGTCTCTAAACACAGTGGTAATGTGTATTTCAGAATAACACCACACAAGGATAGAATAGAATTTTAGATTTTGTAACGTGTTCAGTTAAAACTCATCCAACATCAATTCCGCTCTTGATGTTGATCTCTTAAGTCAGGCGACTAGTTGAGATTGTATCCTCCTTCCTCTTCACTATGTGAAATAGAGCCTGATCGATATATATGCTCATTGCTGATCTGCATTTATAATGGCTGATATATGAGGGAGAGGATAACAGAGTAATCCACAACTGGTGGATAACAATAAAACAAGATTATTTTTAAACTGCATTGTCATAATATGTTAGTATAGACTCATAAATAACTAGACAACAAATGTTAAGGAAATCTTGTTTTGTGTATCTGAAAAAAAGATATCAGTCGATATATTAAATTGACCGTATATCGGTTTTGGTCTCTTTTCTAAAGAAAAGTCTTATATCCATTGAGCTCTTATATAAAGACGGACAAGAGTACTTGTGCTTTCCTCTCAGTTCCAGAGGTGCACCCTGGGTACATACACCACAAACAGTACCTATGGTATTTATTTAAGAAAAAAAAATAGTACTGTCTGGTTTTTAGAATTTTAATACCAAAAAGTGTTGCAAAAAGAAAGCACAGCAAGTTTGCATACACCAAATAACACTACTCGATTCTCCAAATGCTCAATAAGCAGCTGGATTCAGTTCTGTATCAGCAGACAAGGGAGAAAATACTGAAAACTTCAAAAAGTCTAAATATGGAAAGAAGAAATGGTATTCATGACTCTAGCTTAACTTCTGTCTGCCTCACCTCATTCCTTCTCTGCATTGCTCACACTTGTTCACACAGTGTTGTCTCTTAACAAGTGTCATCATGTTGTGATGTTTTCATGTTCTCTTATCAGTGTTAAACGCTGACACAAACGCATTCCTTTAGCAGCAGTTCATCCTCACACACAACTTTGCGTATTTGCACACGCTCATTGGCTCTTGCAGTATAAGGATTTTACCTGTGCGTGCTGAAAGTGTTTGAACAACTGTTATTCTACCACAAAATGGCAGTTCAGATCGTTATACTCAAGACTGATGCTTTAATGTGATTTAGCCAGATACTCAGTCATATACGAGCACTGTTGCTATGACCTTTAGCCCCCTTGCTCTCAGGTCACCTATGTTATCAACCAACTGTGCGGATGACCCGTTGCAATTTAAAGACTGAACAAAGAGCAAGAGAAAGTTGTGAAACTAAAGTGACTTGAGAACCAGAACTGGTTTCAAAAAAGAGATCGGAAAAAACCAAGTGAATAGGTTTGCTTATTAGATGTCTATTCATGCTATGCAAGCTTATTGAGAAAGCTCCTCTTTCTTTCTTGGTCTCTTTCTGTTCTCTAATCATCTGATCTAATCACAGCTTATACTAATTTCATGGTATGGTTTCACAGTGACCAAAGTCTTCCCGTCACTTTACAAGTGGGACTTTCTGAGGTTTCATTTTCCTGCGAGCGGCACGCCCACACACGCCAATACAGACTGACCCATAAAATCTAAAAATGCTTCAGGTCAAAATTCATGACCACGACAAATAATTAAAAAAAAAAAAAAAAAAAAT
>VVHJ01037365.1:0-13599 GCA_015107715.1 Tylochromis polylepis
TTTGCCCCCTGGTAGGGTCTCCCATGGCAAATTGGTCCTGGGTGAGGGACCAAACAAAGAGCGATTCAGAAGACCCCTATGAGAAAACCATCGAGGTAACAGTTTACCCTGTTCCCCTCGGGCGCCTGAGGGTGAGCGTCTGATGGCTGGGCCTTAGTCCATGAGGCCCGGCCGGGCACAGCCCGAAAAGGGACATGGGCCCATCTTCCCGCAGGCCCACCAACCGCAGGAAGCGCCGTAGGGGTCGGGTGTATTGTGAGCCAGATGGCGGCCAGGAGTGGAGGCCCTGGCGGGCCGATCCCCGGCTACCAAGACTGGTATTGTTTTTACCTTTGAAATATTGTTTCAAGTAAAGTATTTTGTCTTATGATCAGAAATGAATACATTTAAAAGGCCACAATACTGATATAACCTATGGTTTCTAATTAGCTTTACTATATGGACATGTGTCTAAATGACCTGTAAAAACCAAAACTTTCTTAGTTTTGGCACCAGAACCAGGAGGTATAGAAGCACTCATAGTACCATTTAGCAGAGCCACAGTAGCTGTCCTCCTACAATAACCCCCTGGAAAATGCAGTACTTGCACAATCTAACTCTGGAAAGAAAACTGCCATGTAAATCAAACTCAGCACGAAGGTTAGCAATGTTTCATCTTACACAACTGCAAGATGAAACTACAAATCATGAAAAGAAGCCTAATGAATAATGAGAGAATACAATTTGATCAGATGAGACTAAAACACATCTGTTTGACTTATGTGGGACTGACAGTCAATGCATATTCATGACAGAGAGTAAAGGAGGCAGAAGTTTGATTAAATGGAGCTAAATTTATAACTTTTGATGGGATACCAAAATTACAAACTAAGTCTCCAGGTTGGAAACTGACCAACGTCCTGCTAAATACACTGGACAGATGCATTGTCATTCTTAAGGGAGAACCATTATCTCTCTATGATTGCTTCCTGTGTGCAGAGGTACGAACCAACAGAAAAAATGTCCATATCTGCGAGGCGCCAGTGGCATTTGCCAGAACATCAGCATATTTGATGTCCCAGAACGGAACCATGTTGGTGGAAAATAAACAATTACTAACAATCAGAACGGGGGGGGGGGGCTCATCATGCAAGATAGATATGTTAATGGAAATTTTCTTCTTTGTATAACATGGCTAAGACATTAATATGTTTTTCTCTGAAGTACTAGTACTATAAGATTATCTGCACAACTTATATATTTTCAGTTTCACAGTTGTGAATTTAATTGCAATCCAATTAACTTCAATATGAACCACAAAGGCTACTTTCTTCAAGAAATATAAAAGTAAAAATTTAAGGCTAATAAAGTGTGGTATAGGAACAGAAAACCAATTATTTTTTAAATAAATTAAAACAGGAATACATAAAGAAACCATACCCTCTGTAAAGTATGCCTGTAGGCATTTAGGTTATGAGGACTGTTCACCCATATCATGTAACACACATGTACACAAACATGGCGCAGACACACTTTGCAGCCAGCTTTCACTGAGACCTTCAGACTAACCTTTGTGATCCATAACCAATTGAGAATGATTACAGACTTCTGAGAAATATAATATGAAAGCTTCATAATTACTAAAAGGAAAGCAGGTTAGCAGCATAATAGATCAAAAACATGCCACATTAACTTAAAAAGAAACTAAACAGTACTTGGTGCTTACTTGTAAATCCGTTAAACACCTGTGTTGGCATTTACATTGGCTTCATAGTATTCATTATTAACAGACACATTCCATGAGGACAGTATTAAGTAAGGGAGCTGCAGAGACCCGGGCAACAGGAGGTCTCTATTTGGACATTTCAAGGTGAGTTAGAGCCCCTGACCTTAGTTGTCTTTCCCATGAAGGGGTCTGATCGCTTTTTGAGGTCTTAGCTTTCACAAATGTCCCACATTCACATGTGAAGTCTGTAACAATGGAAAAAGGGTAGATTTAAGGCTAGGCTATAGTTATTGGGTTGTGTGTTTCAAATGACAATTGCCAGTTGCTAATTTTAGCAGCTTTACAGTTAGGAAGCTTATTAAGTGATTATATGAGACACGGGTTATTTTTTTAATTCATTTTTCCAGTTTTTGATTTTGGAAAAGAGAGATAATTTTTATTTTGAAGGCTAAATTATTGATAAATGGTAGGAAACTGAATCAGTAATGTAGGAATAATGTAGGAATGCTGGAATAGTATGCACCAGTTCAGAGCTAGCTGTTTCCTCATAAGCTAAATTGAAAGCTTATGGAATAACATAAGGAGCAGGAAAAAAAGTTAGAGAACAAAGAAAAACAAGAATGACAACTAACTAACAAATAGAAAACAGACACACTTCTCTAAATTCAACAAGGAGGAGGAACTAGACCTTAAACGCTGTTATGTTAGCATCTATGCCATGCACACAGGGATTTATAGAAATAGCAACTTTTGAAGACAACTGAATACACCAACAAAATACTCAAAATATCTGCCCTTCACTGTCATTTGGTTTAATCTGGATTTATTATATCAACTCTTTAAGTCTATTTTGCTGATTATTTGATGTTAATAGGGGTATTCGTCATCATTTACTGATTATGATGAATGCATCATTTATCAGTGTGTCATATTTGCTTTCTTTCAACCTCCTGACAAATCAGATGGAATCTACAGAATCTTATTCTTCCCTTTGGATCTGTTTCACATCACTGGGTGCTGTAAAGATGCCGTAAAGGATGTGAAGATGCAAAGGAATCAGACATGCATTCCTGGATTGAAGCCATGGCAGGTCTGTGCAAACATGCTCCATGTGGTAGGAATGATTAGCTTGGGAGAGGTCACTGTTTTCCTCTTATCCCTCTGTTTGGACAGGACTCTAACAATCACACTGATCTCAGTTCACCAAGACATTTAAACAAATGCCCTGAATGACAAACCTTCAACCCACATTTGTTAGGTATTAACTTTCCATGCAGCGATCCCCAACCCCATGCTATCTAAATATTTAGGAGAGCTTAAAGACAACTGGTGATCTCAAGGAACATATTGGATGAGTTTGAGAGTGTGTATTTTGTTTAGAAAGTATTGACCAAAGATCACGGAAAGGCTAACAATGACAAAATCTTTAGGGCTATGACAGACACAAGTTATGACATTCTGATCACTTCATCTTCTTAACCAAGGTAAGAGGAAAATTAATAAGAAAGTGACTGGTTTTCATTATTTTTAGAATTAATAGATGATGAAAACCACAGCCGCATTTCAATTATTTTACCTAAGTAAGATAAGTTTTTGATATAACACAATATTCTGAAAATCAAATTTTGATGCTAACTATTTAGAAGATACACTATATCTCATTGCATATCTATTGTATTAAAACCATGTAGGAGTCTTTATGAAGACAGTCTTACTGTGAACTGAATACACTGTAACCATTGTGTGTAGATTTATACAAATATAATTTCTGAAAAGTTTTTGTGATGTAGAAAAACATAAAAAACAGAATATATCATATCTTAAAGACCTTGCAGGACCATAATATCCCAATAGATGGCTTTAGTCTCAAACTGCAGGCTTGCCTGTGGGTCATAAAATTTACAAAAGTAGAATGGGAGGCAAAGCCTTCAGCTATCAGCCCCCTCCCAGTTTGGATTCAGGAGACAAGCACCCACTCTACTTTTAAGATTAGATTTACAAATTTAACTTTTGATAACGCTTATTGGCTCAGCTGACCATGAAGCATCCCTTAATTATGGTCTATAGTCTCAGAATGCTGAGACAGCATCAGACGTCTTTTCACTCCCTAGGTGTTTATATACTTGCATGTCATAAATTTGTTTCTTCTCTTTCCCATAGTTTGAATTTTATCCTGTTTCTTCTCTTCTTCCCCTCACCCCCAACCTCTACTGGAGGTAGTTTTTCCCTTCCCTCCACTGCTTAGTTCTTCCTCGTAGGGGATTGTCTGATTATTGGGGAGGGGTTTCGCTAGTATTGTAGGCTCTTTACCTTCAAATGTCAAGCACCTTGAGGCAACTGTTGTAATTTGGCACTATATTAATAATAACTGAATAGAACTGAACTCATTGTTAAAGTCTTTATTAACATTAACAGAAGCCTGCACATTATGTGAAAGTTTTGAATTCATCAGCTTATGGCTATGGTTAGTCAGCCAAACTGTATACAAACACTGGTTCTAATACCAGATCTCCCATCACTGTTTACTATAGCACTTGTCCTCAGTGTTAGTCTGCACCCCCTCTTTTCACATTGTTCATCGGTTTCTGTCTGCTCTCAGCCAATCACAGTCCTCGAATGGTGCCAGGTGCTGGCACAATGTCAGCCAAGCCTTTGGAAGGGAAAGCTCATGAATCTATTTCAGTGTTCCATCCACAGACAAAAAGGTGGGGGTGGGCAGGGGGATTGGGAACCCTCTGGGTGTCCTTATTCAGCCATTCATTGGTGCCCAGCAGCACCCACTACCTTCAGCCTGAAGAAAGATGCTGCAATGCTCACTGATTATCACCAAAGAGAAAATCCCCATGTGAAGGAGAAGATGAAAAAAAATGGACTATCCTCTCTTGAAGCAGACACTGTGACATCAGTGTTTAGCTAGGAAGATGGAATAACACCAAAACAGACAGGCAGCTAGGCGGCAAATTGAGAATAAGATTGTCAGGAAGTGAAATGCAGTCCTTTTTGGCCAGAGTGGATAGAGGAATTTTTAATTAGAATGTGTTGAGAGATCATAGTTTTCCTTAGAGCTATCGGGCCTTTTCATGTTTATATAATGCATATGCATGTGCTGGAGCAATCATCTGAAACCAGATACCCAATTCCATGAAGTGTAACAGAAAACGGCTTCACTGAGCGATACATTTTTGGACACAAGACCTCGAACTGAAAGGTAAAGGCTGCGATTTGAAACAAACATGTGGTCAGCATTTTAGGTTTGAGACATGCAATATCTATAAAATATGAACAATGCATCTTCCCAGAAAACACTGAAAATCAGATCATAGGAAATCGAGTCATGGCAGAATGCATTATGGGATAAGGGTAATTCACACAACTGTGCTTCATCTTCTGAAAGCTGAGCAAATACTGTACCACTGGTGTGAAAGCATGTCATCTCACGGCCCCAAGCCTAAGAGCTTTGACGTCTGCCAGCATCGTCAGAATCAGAGCAGATCCCTGAAGACGATCCGACAACCATCACAGCAAAGAACTCCCCCACCCTCTTACCTCATCTGAACCAGCAATAATATGATGCTGGATTAATTTTTGTTCCTCTCAATAAGCTCTGAAGGAGAAGAAAAAAAATGCTTAGTGTCCAAAATAATGAAACATTCCATGACACGTTCTTATCAGCCAAATGAAAAAATCACATTATCTTCAAAAGAGGTTTTAAATGCCCGCCCGCCCGTTTGCTCACTACCTCAAGCTGCATGGGGAATATCAACTGTGAGACAGTAATTCGCTCAAGCGCTTAATATTCAGTTCTCAGCTATGTAATATGCAAATTCATTGGGGTCATGCAGAAGTCAAATTGAAAAAAAAAATCCCTTAAACTTAATATGAGAGGCAGTTGGAGATTTTTCTAAGAAAACCAGTCAGTTATGGATAGGGTTCAGTAGAAGTCAAACTGACAAACTGCTCCAGGGAGCAGAGAGGTCCCTGCAGCCCTGACACAAGTTGATCTCTTCAGATTTACTGTGCCTGCACTTTTTAAAACCTCACGTCTACCACATTAACACTGAGCATCTCCATCAATTTCCTCATAGGAATCTATTGCAGTAGTGTATAGCTTGTCCTACAAATGAGATTGTGGAACCTGTGAGGCCTGCAAAAAGAAAACACATGCGCAGTGTGCACAAGGAGAGACTGCAGTATCCACATATGTCAACTCATCTGAGGACACTAAATCTCTCCTCACCAGTTTGTACTTTTATAAGCATTCACATAGAGCGCCACATAAGAGCAAACAAATGATGGTCCACACCATTCTGGTCAGTGGTAACATAAATCCGAAATTCAAATAGATCCATTTGCACTTGTATAAAATTTCATCTTACTATCAAGCTGTCAACAAAGAGAAATAAAGTAGCTTTCCGAGTGTGATCTGTTGGCTGTTAAGAGGGAGAAGTCTGTTACGAACCCTGATACCTCTGAGAATGGGATATCGATCTATTTCCGACGGCTCCAGATGTGTCATTTTGTTGTGTCTGCACACTTTGTAAAATCTATTCTGGTCTGATATCATATATCCGGTAACAAGCTGGGATTGCTGTCCTGATGATGGCCCCGATGATGCTGAAAAAGGACAGGGAAGGCTGCGGCACAGGCCTTGCTATCGCTGCCAGAGAGGAAGAATTAGCCATTTGAAGATGGGCAGGACAGATAGAGGGATCATGAAGCTATTAACCTCCAAACAAGCTGCTGAGAACCCAGCAGATGGCGGGGCTGATGGTGACTGTGTTGCCAGATTGGGCAGCAACCAAAGCAAGGGACCAGACTTCTCATAGATGCTGAGAAAATGGTCCTTTCACAGCATGTGTTCTACACTGTGACCATGTGTGCATTTGTGTATGAGTACAAATATTTTAAAGGTCTCACTGCCTGGATAAATATCATAAAGAGAGTTAATTAAAGCCCCTGTCCCTCTCTCCAGAGTTTTCACCAATGGTCCTAATAACTTATAGTCTTCATAAAAAGTATACTGAGCAGACAAGGAGCCACTATGCACTTGTACTAATATGCTTCTGTCTTTGATACTGGAATAATATATTGTAGCATCAAATCCCAATGCCTTTGCACATTCAATAATGTCACAGAGCGCTTACAACATCCTAAGTCCCACCATAATCTTAATAAAACTTCAAGCAGCACACTAATGAACTTTGTTCATGCTACAACTCAACTCATCATATATTTAATGTGTATTTGACTTCTGCCAATCATTTGTATACTCTTTATTCATTTGCATAATCTCATTATTTAAAAAAAAAAAAGATTAATCTGACAGTTAATCAAACTACACAGAGAAGGATGACTCATGCAAGAAAGACATAAGTTTAGTCCAGGCTGTGTGGAAGAAAAACTTTAAGGGTGGAAGCTGTACATGCGTGTTTTGAGCACAATGGTACTAAGTTATGTTTGTTATGGAGAATCTTCTGACAGTTGACAGAACTGTAAAGCAAAGTGCCGAAAATTTAATTGCACAACTGAATACAAGATGGGAATTGTGTTTGATGTCTGGTAAAGGTTTGAAGCTGGGAATAAAATAATTTCACACACTCACATACACTTCATACACACCACTTCACTAGGTATAACTTGATGCATTTAGGCATGTAGACATGGTCAAGACAACCTGCTGAAGTTCAAACCAAGCATCAGAAAGGGGAAGAAAAGGGATTTAGCTGGCTTTGAACATGGCGTGGTTGTTGGTGCCAGATGGGCTGGCCTGAGTATTTCAGAAACTGCTGATCTACTGGGATTTTCTAACAAAACCAACTCTTGGGTATACAGAAGATAGTCCAAAAAGGAGAAAATATCCAATAAACAGCAATTCTCCAAGCCGGAATGCTTTGTTGATGCCAGAGGTCAGAGGACAATGGCCAGGCTGCTTCAAGCAGATAGGAAGGCAAAAATAACTCAAATAACCACTCTTTGCAATCAAGGTATGCAGAAGAGCATTTCTGAGTGCACAACATGTTAAACCTTGAAGCAGATGGGCTACAGTGCAGTGGGTGCCATTACTTTCAGCTAAGAACAGTAAACTTGGGCTAAAAAACAACTGGAAAAATGCTGTATGATAAGTTTGATTTCTGCTGACTGAATCTGGCATAAACAACATGGAAGCATGGATCCATCCTACCTTATATCAAAGGTTCAGGCTAGTGGTAGTGTAATTTTGTGGCTCTTTAGTTCTAACAGAGCATCATTTAAATGCCACAGCTTTCCCTTTATGACCACAGTATACCGATTCTCTGATGATTGCTTCCAGCAGGACAACACAACACGTCACTAAGCTCAAACCCTCTCAAACTGGTTTCTTGAACATGGCAATGAGTTCATTGTACTCAAATGGCCTTCACAGTCACCAGATCTTAATCAATCAATAGAGCACGTTTGGGATATGCAATGCGAGATTCACAACATGGATGGGCACCGGGCAGACTCAAAATCTCAAATTCAAAGTGCTCTTTAGAAAATTAGTAGTTTCGACATTTGATCACAGAGAAGACTGACCTAACGTAACAGTCATATAACTATAACTATTTCAGCCGTTGAGACTTGCAGGATGTAACACTGTTCAATTCAATGCATCTTGTGGCAGGATGAGAAACCATGTATATCAGTGGTGAACAGAATATTTTAGCAGAACACCGAATCTATGTACTAGAGGGGATTTTCACAGAGTATTAAAATCCTGCTCGTCATGTTTTATTCAAATGTGCTTAACAAGTAGCCCCTATTAAAAGTGCAATGACTTTAACAAAAATAGTGACAGGTGAGGCTGATTGTAGGTTAAGATTTTAACAGAGCTGCAGTTGTAAGGTGACAGAAGAAACCAAAGTGAGGTTAGAGGAAAACAAGTATGGTGTTAAGACAGTGGGCTGAGCCTCGACTAACTATATGATACAGCTATGCTCCTACAAAGCGACTGCTCCTTTTAGCTATACCTCCCGGTGATTAAGTGGTAGTTAGGGAAATTACTACCATTTTATATTACTCACATGCTTTCTGGACCAGTGGCAGCACTGGTGCAGCTCAGTAGGATTTCTAAAAGGTCATGCAGTGTGTGACTGGGTTACAAGAGGAGTTGTGAGTTAATTAGCTCATACCTCTGTAATGACATGTGGTGCTCTTATCCATAAAGATCCCTATAGAGCTCTGGGTAGCACATGTAATCCTCACAGCTGAAAAGTGAGTCATCATACATACGCGTGAATGCACACATATACAAAGGCAAACTCTACTGAGGACTTTCTAATGCATTTCATAACCCCTTCTCCCAAATCCTTGCTTCTTGTGTGGGCATTGTGAAAATAATGACAGGACTGCACAGATGGTAGCTTCATCAAAAAACTTAAAATATTTGTGTTGATTGGTTTTTCCACTGGTTAGAAACATCGGTATTCTTTCAACACTAATCATACACATCACTGGTAGTCTCTATTAATTAAAAAAAATTATGGATTATGTCTCTGAAGTAAGATCATCTTACTTTATAACTGTCATAGCTGACCTCAAAAAAATGTGAGACTTCATGACGTCATGCTGAAAAGCTCCAACATCAGTATAATGTTACATTTCAGGGTAAGACGTTTCAGTGTTACCAGAAAGTCACTGAGACTGGGAAGGCAAACAAAAGCAACTGAAACAGTTTTAATCAGTAGTAGAAATATTTTGAAATGTACTAAATTTATTTTATTTGTAAATCAATTTCTGCTTGAAACAATCTTTCCCTGATATTGTGTATCTGTTTATTGCAGCACCATATATGTAGAAATCCCATTCTTTTGACAAACTGCAGATATGTTGATAACATATCAGTAAAATGTTCCCTGACAATCCAAAAATCTGATCTTGCAGTACATTATCTACTTTATTACAGAAAAGATTTACAATGTTTTGCATTGCAGTGTATCTTTGAAGAAAAACAAAATCCTTCCCTGTCCTTATTCAAAGTCCTTTGTAGCGTAGACCCAACCACAGACATGAATCTGCTTGCAAACCTCAGTCTCTGGTGTAAAAGTCAAGCATTTTTCATCGGGGGCAAACGGAGCCCCGCAGACTCCTTTGCAGTTTAGATTGCAGATGTGGCACTTCATTCATTCGCAAAATTAATTACCTCTGTCACATCTATTTATATTTGAGAAAACAAGTCGCATTCACATGGAATTTGACAGAAATGAACTAAATCCTGCTTAATGGATTGCTATTGTGACAACATTTACAGGGGCAAGAACTGAAAATTATGTTTGACTATGATGAATGAGAAGTATATGATATCCTTATAATAACAATGTATCAAAATACAAAAATGTAAATGGTTCACTTGCAGTGACGAACTAGAATATCCACAAAATTGCATCTGTTAGTTTTTTGTTTATGGACACTAATAATAGGCTTCGAGCAATCACATCCAATGTTTCAGTCTGACTTTTGATTTTTTTTAAAAAGCCCTAAAAGTCACAGTAAACTTACAAAGTGTAAAACAGCAGATGGACAAATGCAACAGTTAGCTGGTGAATATAGTGCACTATTTAGCAACTAAAGAGCGAAATATTTCCAGTGGGCAATGATGTTACACATTATAACCTCTTAAATAGTTCATTTTGTTTAACCTAGCCATATCAACCTCCTTAAGGGAGAAGGCCCAGAAAAATATTTCTGCCTGTTCCCACACCCACTCTATCAACAAAACAATTTTCATATTTAAGTTAGCTTCAAACATAGCTGTCTGGATAAACTGGATAAGCACTGTCAGTACCAATATACCCCTCCCTACACACACACACATACACACACACACACACACACACACACACACATATATATATATATATATATATATATATATATATGCATGTGGCCTGGCCTCCAGCTAAGGAAATTAAAGTGTGCTTGGGGTCCTGTGTGTTGTTAACAAGGTAAACAGTGCTGGGGGTCACTGTGGGGTAATAGTGCTGTTTATCGGAGTACACCAAGCAGGTTGGCCATTGAGTTCTGTAATGAGATTAAAGCAGCTGAGGAGGAATGGGTGAAAAAGATAAAGCAAGTTGGAAGAAGTGGATGAGTTTGTATCAACATGAAGGTTAATCTTGAAATGCAAAGGCAAATAATATAGGATGATTCTTACTGCTCACCAGCGAGCTCAGACAGTTAAAAAATCTATTCTGCAGGCATCTTGATTTTGTCAGTAAAGCAAGAGTAGGACATTAATGAACATTACTTTATTGTACAGTTACAAGCCAGCTGGCATCATGTCATTTTAATTAAATAATGTCAGTTTAAGGAATAACCCTGACCCCCCCTCAAAAAAAAGACAGAATACTCTAGTAGTCTATTTAACCTTTACAGGAAGACCAATAAAATAATTTCTGTAAGAGAAAATACATAAATTGAAATATACTGAACAGAAGCTGCCTCAGGGACTGTGGTTCTCTAATTGCCCATATACAGTGTACTGGCCCTTTATTTGGTATTGGGGCTGTGAAATTGTGGCAGGCTGTCCATCTATATAATTCAGTTTCTCCTTTACAGCGCACTCTCCCTGTGGTGGTAATAAAAAGTTAATAGAGTAGTATATTAAAACATTTACAGTGAAGTTTGATCAACACAAACAGCTCTGCCTGTAAAAGTGCAATATATTAATAGCTGCATAGTGTTATGCCAAGTTTAAATGAATTATATGTCAAATTAATCAACACCTTATCAAGCTGAAGGATGAAAATAACAATGGACAAAGTGTTATTGAATTCCTGTGAACTAACTATGTGTAGCAGAATTGCTATGTAGTGTATTCCTACATATTTCAAGTCTGTATTGCCATGCTTTTTTTTAAATTAACTGGCGATCACCCACCTAAGCATACAGTAGGAACCCTTAGCTTTGCTTGCTGACAGTTACTAAACACCTTGCTTTGTGTTCTATAAATGTCAAAAATATGAGCAGTGTTATGCTGATGTCCAAAGCACAGCAGAAAACCAACCCAAACAGCATACGGCAGAAAAATGTTGTGACCACAATTCAACACTAAGGCACAGGTAGAAATAGAAGCTACTGTACAACGCTAGAATACAGATTAACTGCTCATTACTCTTTTTACCAGGCACGCACGGGGAGGGGGCTTGAGCTCCTGCCCCTTTCCTGAAGGATGCCCCACGTGCCCTTTTCCTGAGGCATTTTTTTTTTATGTGTGTGGAGTCCTACCTGTGCCCCTCAACAATAACATTTAACTAATAATCACAATTTTGATCAATAAAAGGATCTGGCTTGCATCACTCACATGACTACCATTATCCAATGCACGGCAGAGTGCTCTGGTTACGAGCCAGGAACGGACTCGCAAAAAGCACGCCCATTTTTTGCTGCCTGGGCGGTGTGGAGCTGTCGGGGAAACACACAAATTAACTGGGAGACGCAGACTGATGCAACAAAAACCAGTAAGTAGGGTGTACAGCATACACTACAGTCTATAGCATACAGGAGTATTAGGTTATTATGTACACGTTGGTAAGTTGGCAACTGACGAATTGAAACAAATGAGCATGCTGTGTGTGCAACAGCATGATGAACATTACCTGTCCTTTTATTAACTGCACATGTAGTGGTGGTCATTAGCCGCTAGCTAACTGGGTAAGGGTGTCATGGGTCTGTAGCCCTGTCCACCATTTTAGGGAACATATTTAGTTTTAAAGTAAGTTACAGGGCTCAACCCCACCTTTCTGGAGGGCTTATATTTCACTAAAAACTATCTAATATGCATATCCACGTAATTATGGATTATTATAATTATGATATTAAAAAACAGTGTTTTAAAGAAAATACATTAAGAAACAGATTATATTAGATTTATATTTCAAATGACAAAATGCTGATTTTACAGCAGCAAAATTACTGTATCTCTACGGTTTAAACATTTAATAAGCATTCTGTCTTGCACAGAGTGGATGGACAAACAAATTGAATCATCATAAATATATTATTTTATATTTATTACTTTATTTTTTTTATTATTATTACTTTATTGTTATAGCACCAGGAACAAATAATAAGGGAATGATTCTGGATCAGCACCATGATGCAAACTTGTGGCCATAGTATATACAGTATTCTGGAGAAGGTATAAAATGTCATTGTATGTGCATGTGTGTGCATGTGTTTTATGTGTATAGATTTTTAAAAAAATTATTACTCATGATATAACATTGTCCAGACATGCATCGTAAGGAGAGGAGGAGGAAACAGCAACAAAAGGAGCTATGTGAGGCTGGTAAAGGCAGTGGATCCCTCACCAGCTGGATTAAGAAGAGCACAGGTAACAAGAACACATGTACCAATTGTTGCATTGCAGAGGTATTCAAGTATAAAAACAATAATAAACACAATTGCAGTGTTTTGGTTCTAAAACATTTTTCTATCATTACTTTATTATGAATTAGGTGCAAGAGTTGTTAAGTGTGGATAATTAAATAATAGATTAATGCAATAGCAAATTGTGCCTTGTTCTCAGATGGACAGCAAGTGGAGAGTGATAGATCAGATGAGGAGATGGAAGGAGGAAGAGAGGCAAAGAGTGAGTCACAGGGAGAGCCTAGTTTATTTCCCACAGTTTATTTAATCTGTTGCCTTATGGTTCCAAGCGCTGTCACCAATCTTTGCATTTTAGTATTATCTCATAACACTTGTTTAATTGGCTACCATCTCTCCTATGGACTTTTTAATGTCTACAGTCTCAAAGTAACAGAACCCTGCCCTCCAGCACTATCAGCAGCAGGAGCAGCAGCAACCCCTCAACAGCAACATTGTACCCCATCAGTAAAACATAGGCTACATTTGCTTTGCATTGTCCCCACCTG
>VVHJ01037366.1:24444-38100 GCA_015107715.1 Tylochromis polylepis
ATATCAAAAACCCTGAAAAAAAAAAAAAAAACTCAAAACCTTGACAGATAAAAATACCTGATCCACTGGTAAGCAAGTTTTAAACTCAGTTTCAAAGGTTACATGCCTGTGCACCAAGGTGTTATTGATGCCGGCACTGATATAACCCGAACAAGCTGTTTTGGTTAGCAGGAGAGTGGTATCTCATATGTGTGATTACATATAAATGCTTGACAGTGATTGATGAAGAAGAGCACAGCTATTAAAACTTACGCATGGCATCTGTATGTGGTAAACAGAACTGTGCAAAAGTCTCGAACCTCTGCTCATTTATTTGTATTTTGCTTCCAAGGAGCCCGACATTCTTGTAATTTTTAAAAGTGATCTCGGGCAAGGGTTCTTCAGGCTTTCTGAAGGTCTTTTGAAGTTTTTCTTTGGACATTGGCTGCTTTTTCATTCATTTTCAGACCACTTTCCATTCTTAGAGCATGTTTTGCTTGTTAAGCTACTGGCCTGTGGATCGTTCAAGGATAAAAGAGGCATGTAACCCAAGGAATGATCCAGTGTTGTGTCTACACAAAAAAGACTTTAAACTGTATCTTTAGGCACTTTGTTACTAGCAGCCTGTCATGATTTGTTCCCATTTCTTTAGCTAAATCTCCCAAAATGCCAAAGATAACAGAGTTTAACAAACATAAAATAGCATTTTTGCACCAACTAAATATTCCAAAAAAAGATATTAGCCAAAGACATATATCATGTCATATATCAGCACATACATCGGTATGGTGTGCTGAGTGTCACAGTGGAAATTTCTGAGTGGAAATTGGAAAAGTGGAGAACAAAAGAATAAGTTGAGACCTTAAACCTAAAAAAACCCAAAAAAACTTATTTGAAAGTCTTGTCCTTAAGAAAAAAAAAATCCAACTAAGTTCTGACACAGGACCTGAGTGATGAATCTAAATGTTAAAGTTTTGGTTAAAGTCAATAGATCATTAGGTACGGAGGACAGAGGTACAACACTGATTCTCTAAAGCCATCTGTAAAACATGGTGGCGGCTTTGTTATAGGTTGGGAGTGGTGATGCTGAGGATCTGGCTTTAAAAAAAAAAAAAGATGGAAATCTAGATCTTCATTTTTCATCATAACCTTGACCCCAAACACACTGCCAATCCAGTAAAAGCATACCTGGATAGAAAAAAAAACAACGAAACACTGTCAGTCAATAATTGACCTCCCCAGACCTCAACATTACTGAAGCAGTGTGGCATCACTTTGAAAGAGTAGAGAACAAAAGGAAGCCAACATGCAAAGAAGATCTTTGAACGTCTTTTAAGTAACCTGCAGAATTATTCCCGAAGACTACTATAGAAATTACAAGAAAGCTCGCCTAAGAGAGTTCTGGCTGTGTTAGAAGAATAAAGGTGGACACACCAAGTTATTGACTTCCAAGCTTGTTTGAATTGTACAAACTCTGTTGTTGCCTTATACAGTTCACTGTATGTTTGCACATCTTTCAATTCATTCCTGCACTGTTTTACCCATTTTCCTAGCAGAATCAAAAGAAATGAGCAGTGTTTCAAGACTTTTTCACAATACTGTATAAGACCGCTTCTTCTGATGCAGCAGTTTAATTGCCATAAAACCACGCACACAATTTCCTTCTTGTCAATGGTTTTGGTAAAATCCAGAGTTGCATCCATTCTATTATGTCATCAGTTAGAAGAACACCATTGAAATCAATACTGTATTCACATTTCCACACGCCAGAGAAATCCTTTAAGCCTACTGAAGCTCATAATTCAGGCCCATCAGTTAACCTTTAGGAAATGGTCTTTAATTGGCACAATCAGCATTTTCTACTTTATGTTGTTAAATTATCTGATAACGATATAAAAGGTGCATATTATATAATACAGTATTTTAGTTTTTAGCATATAAAAGAGGCAAACTATAAAACGTCAGTGGGTCACAATCTCAAACAAAAGTGTCTAAGTTCATCTGCTTAGAGGACCTAAATGATTCTGTTACTGTCAGGTAATAACTCAGATTGTATGCTTTACAAAAAATATGCTCCATAGGAAGGATTATCAATGAAGGGCTTTCTTTCGTGTGAGTAAAAAAGGTTAGCATTCAAATGTAGGAGGAACTCATTAAATCAACATTAAAAAGTAATAAAGACCCAGTTAAAAAAAAAACAGTTTTTCTGTTAAAAACCTTTATTCATTTTGATAAAAATTGACTAAAGATTACTTAATTTATTAGCCAAGAACCATTTGGGTAATGAACACTGTTTGATATCTTAGGAGTTTACACTTTTATTCAACAATTTGAATATGTGTTTGTATCACAGTTTGTGTACATAAAATAATCAGCCGATTAAATGATAATTACACTAATGCAGTGTTACAGCCCAACAGTACTTTTGTTATTACTTCATGAAAAACTCCAATATAATTGGAAGGTAATCCAACAATCCTGAAACAAGTTCATAATGAAAATCCTTTTTGAACGCAGGACACAAACTCACCTTGTGTACCCTTTAGCTTTATCTGCCTACCAATCAGTCAACCACAAGTAATGGCTGACACCGTGCCCTGGCTACCAGGCACAGGCCAGTCAGGAGGGCAGTGTGACTCCTCATCACCCTCATTTACTTCACTCTCGCTAACGAGGGATGACAAATAAGATGAGAAAGGAAGGTGTGAGGGAGCAGCTTAACAAGTCCTGTAATTACTCATTCACGACTCTTATCTTCCCCACAGACTCTCCTATCGAACCGGACAGGACACGGCCAACTGTGACACATGCCGGAACAGCGCATGCATTATTTACAGGTTAGTGGCCATTCCTCTTCAAAGACACAATGATCCAAATGTGCCCTGCTCTTTCTCCTTGAGGGAAAGTGAACAGGTGGAAAAGAGACACCAGAGAGGAGGGGGAAGGGGCATTACTAATGTGAATGCTGTTAATGAGCGCATGGGGACATGTGACATTTACACGCGACACTGTCTATTAAGCTATATGTCTTTTTCTGATTCTCATACTGTCCCTTCACACTGCTTCATTCTCTGAGTAGAGAGGATAAATACAGTGGAGCGTGTGAACACAGGGTTGCAAAAGGTGAAATTAATTACCGTCCACACATCATGAAATATCATCACAGTGCGCTGTTTCCAAGCCAACTAAAAATCTGCATGACTTAAACTTAAAGTTCAATTTATTTGAAAACTAATATACGTGTCCAAAGTCAACCAGGTGAGAAAGTAACTTCTTTTGAAGACACACGTGGGCGTATCAGCATGTGTCAATACTGTGCTTCCTATGCTTGTATGTTAAACAATGTTTAGTTGCTCTGTTGGAGGGTTCAGAATATCTCATTCTAATACAAAAATGCCAAATTCAACGGTGGTTCTCAGATCTAGCCTCTGAGAAGCATGAACCCCTATACACAAACTCACAACGAGCCAGCTCATAGTTATTGCAATACTTAATTTAAGCCCAACTTTGAAATGAATTACAAAGATGCAGTGCCCTACCAAACTGAGATTGTTGCCAAATTTCATTTATTAAGTTTACGTAAGTCCTTGTAGGGCATGACAATTAAGTCAAGCTTGTGCCATGTTCTTACACAGTCAGTATGACCCCCATGAAGGCTCTTTACTCCCAGTTAGAATTGCAAGACACAACGTTAAATTGCATATGCGTGTACAGTCTGGCTGTTTTTGTTTGGCGATTACAAGAAGTAAGCTGCCAACGGTCAAAACAAGCAAGATAGGGAAGAGATGGAAAAGAAAAGGAGATTTAAAAAGTAGGTGGGTGAGAGGCAATCAATAAAAGTGTTTTCAATGGTCACTGCTGATCTACTCAGTCTACTTTTCTCCTCTGAGAAGCCATTTATAATCATTTTCTATCTACTGCTCTCAATAACTGATAAGCCTCTGGCCATACTTCAATCGACTCCTGAAAATCAAGGAGCAGGGCATAACTCTGTTCCCTCTGATGTCTGAGATCAGGAAGGGTGCATTGCAACGTAAAATCTTTTAGGATCCCAGCAGGTCCTCTGCATAGCCGCGGGGTTGACAACAAGAATGGTGCTTTAACAACAATTCAATGACAGAAAGATGGGGCGATTTGAGCTGAATGATAGCACAAAATTTGAAGAACACAGGACAGAACTAATTAATACGCAATGGTTAAAAAAAATGAATGAAATACAACTGACTCCTGAGATGAGATTTCACTCTTATATATAGTTAATATGTACAGTGTCAATGCAGAGCTTTGGCCACGGAGAATAGGCACCCCCTGTTTCCTCTAACCTAGGCTCGTTCTCCACTCTCCATTCCTGAGACTAGACCGCAAAGATGTTTGCCAACCTTTGCTCTCAATCTGTGAGCAACTAACTGTGTAGCAAAATGCTTAATTTTAACAGATAAAAGCAATTTCACTGTAAGGCTCTTAGAGAATTTACCTTACCTATGTTGCTTGGCTACATGCACACTTTCCTTTTTTTACTGAAGTCATTAGATGAAATGTGATTTCTAATGCTCTGTGTTTAGACGTGGCCAATATTTAAACAGAGTGGTGTCCTGACAGGTGCAAAAGTTTTGTTTTGCACCCGTTTTTATTTTAAATTGAAATTACAATTGCTTAATTTGATTGGAGTGTTCAGATTTTTACTCTGTTTGCACTTTTAAACTGACTACAATTAAAATTTTAGGCTTCTGTAAATGTAGCTCCTGGTGTGTATATCAACGTGACCTCAATTCCCATCAAAGATATTAAATATGCAAATGCAGGTTGCAATAAAAGCTATGAATAAGTGTAGCCATTTGAATATGAGCCAGTTATACATACGGGTGAGTTGTTCAAAATAGCTCTCGTATGTAGATTTTCACTACTAAAAAACTCAAAGAGAAACTGACTGTTCTTTAAAGTGTACACAAAGTAAGGTCAGATTTTCCCTCTGATTGAGCAGATGTTGATCTTGCAGAAAGACTGACAACTGTCTTTAACGTCAAATATCCACATTTGGCTTCCTAGATCTGCCACAATCGACTGAAATTCTTCACCTGCGGAGGAAGTGCAGAAAAACACAGGCTGTATATTGGAAGAATAGCTGTCAATAAAAAATAAAAAAACCCAGGAGGCTTATTTTTAACAAACTCTGTCTGGGTCTGGCAGGGTTTTAGCTTGATAAAGGGCAAAAATTTCTAAGTGTGATGTTTAAAATCTGTTAAATTGACCCGAGTTCTTCTTTAAGAGACTCGCTTGGCATGGTAAATTGTGTTGATTAGACACAGAATCAAATATAGCAGTTGTATTCACACAGGCAGGGGGATTAAATGGCAATCTAATTACTGAGATCTCCATGAAAACAACCTCTCTGGAGGTGGAGGAACACAGGATAGGAGGCAGAGCCGTGAAGGAACACTGTGTATATGGAAAGAATAGTTGTCTATGATATCAGGATTTCTCGTGAGTATGTTTGCGTTTTAGTCCTAAACTCCTACATCTTAATGTGATATACCTGGTCTCGTGGCTAGAGTTGGAAATATGGATCCATAAATCCTTTTAACACCAAGTAAGAAGTCATGCACTCTTCAGCGTAATCAATTCGTCCAAGAGTATCTGGCATCATCCAACCCAACCTTAGCATAACAACAGAAACCAGATCAATATGATGCTGCAGTCTATGGGCATGGACTTCAAACAGAATACAAAGCGGCTATAGTCTCTTGTCCTTGTCTGGTCCCACTTTCCTCGTTTTTAACCGTCTTGAACTCAGTCGGTCTCTCTTTCATCCTCCCTCAGTAACTTTCTCAATCTCACTTTTTCTCCAGAATATGTTATCTCCTCCACACAGCTAACAGTGTGTTTTCAGATGAACTTGGGGATTCAAAGCTTAATACAATGTGCATGACATTGAAACAGAATGAGGAAAAAGGCAGAAAAAACAATATTCTGTCTCGCCTATTACAGTGACGTAATATCTGTTACTGAGAAGGGGTGGGAGAGAGGAGGAGTTTTGGTAGGGGGGTTAGAGAGTAAGTATGAGAGACAAACAAAGAAAGAAGCTGGATAAAAAGACACAGATAGACAGGACGGTGCGGAAAAGCCGGGATTCGAAATGCATGCCGCTGATGCTTCTTGACGCGAAAACCCTGTAATCTCATTTTCCTCACATTGCTTTTATATGGGTTAATGTGCTGATCAAGAACAGCGATAGATTTAAGTGGTTGTGATTAAGGAAGTCGATACGGGAGGTCCCCATCACTGAGTTACATTGTTCACAACAGACAACAAATACTCCCCATCAGTTAAATTTTCTCATTAGCTTCCAAGTCCTGCGATTAATTCCGAAGCAGAGCATTACAAGTGATCATTAAACTGACTATCTGATGGTAAAACATTCTTTGAATAACACTGTGCAGTGCAATAAGATAGCAAAAAAAAAAAAAAAAAATCAACAAAGGAATGGGCTTTTAAAAGGAGGACAAATATCCAATCTATTGTGCGAGGCTATGAAAATCAATTAAGCGTTGCTAAAGGCTGAAGAGCTGATTACATTAGAACATATGGAAATTACTGAGCAGCAAGACTGTCCTACCGCACGGCAGTGCTGGGGGAAGATATCTCTTTTTGTGCAAGCATAATGATGTTTTCCAACATGGTGGTAAGCCGGTTACCATAGCTACAAGAGTGATCCTTGGTATGACAGATAGTGTGAAGGGACAGTGAGGACAGTCAAGAAGAGCACATTCACACCCAGAAAAGATAAGGGGAACAAAAAGAAAGGCAGAGTGAGAATGTGTAACAGCGAGGGGATGAAAGAGACAACGAGAGATAAAGACCCAGACGGATAAAGGGCAGGCGAGAGGTTTGTATAACAACGAATAAGTTAAAATGAGAGGTTATGCATTGTACGTGGAATTGGACAAAATTCTTGTGTGTTTGTAGAGAGGAAGGAATGGGAGTGAGAGAAAAAGAGAGCAAGAACGAGAGAAAGAACAAGTGAGGGAAAGAGGTTAAAGACTGACAAGGTCCAAAGTGCTTTCTTCAATTTGTTCTGATCCAACAACCCCCTCCAGGGAGTGGCAGATAGGGGACAGTAAATGCCAACAATGTCTCACTTTTTGCTTTCAGCAAAAAATCCAAATGTGGAGTGACGCATGGGGGCCCATGACACTTTCATAAGGCAATACTGATAACTGGGCTGGGTAGAGACTAATAAATCTTTCATTACAAGGCCTTTTGAGTAGGTCTCAAAGATGAGATGATTATCTTTTCTCTCTATTTTTTCCAAATGAAGTTATGCTCATTTTTTTTTTCCCTCTTTTCAGTGACATTTAATTTTCCTCGCTATGCTGTTCCCAAGCCACAGGGCACTTTACATCTACTGTGTATGATTCGCCTGGCTCCTGAGAGCTGCGCAGATTCAGTTTCACACAAAGGCTAAGTAACAACACACAGCTACGTAGATGACTAGTGTGTTCCGAGTAACCAGAAACTTTTGATTATTCAAATATGTACGCTGCAGATCTTCAAGCGTCTTTGAGTTTGTGGGGTTCAGTCTGATAACATTACATTTATTGTGTGTATTACTCGACTTTAAAAACAAAATATTAAAAAAATAAATCTCTACACACTTGATCAGGCTTGAATGGGAATGAAAACACTTCCTAACCAGTGTTGAATACAGTGTTGTTAGTTTCTATGCTGATATTGTCAACCAGCACAAGTTATGTAAACGGTGTTTAAAGAGAGCAATGTAAAAATGCTGAAGCAAGACTTACTGCATGGGACTTTATACGTCAGCTCAAACGCTCCTCTTTCAAAAATCACGTTCATGGCATTTATGTTTGACTGGGCAATGTCCTGAAAGTGGGGTGGGTGGGGCGTTCTCTAACAAAGATCAATGCATCAAATCAGATGACTGCAGACTTATGAAGCAGTAGTGTGCCTATGGATGGTGACAGTGTCAGGGACTGGCTATGGTCAAAACTATTGACGACGGCTCGTCAACCAAGGCAATATTTGTGTTTTTTCTCCATTGATGCAATAAACTGATATAATTATTATGAGGTTTATAATAAACTGACTCTTCCTCATAGTTTCCTGTTGCACTTCCACATATAACTGACACTTGCAACCCAGACTTATTCAGGCGTGCATGGCTACGCATCCACAAATTCACGCACGGACTTCTACAAGCTTTGAAGTTAACGTGCGTGTGTGGAGTGGTTACACTGATCTATCATCATCATCAAAAGAGAGACAACAGCAGGATATTTGTGACTGCTGGTTTGATTTTTAAATCCGTGCAAATGTGACCGTAGAAACTGTAGAGTGCAGAGACACTTATTCATCTTGTCTCAGTATTAAACTCTGTTAATACTGTTTTAGTTGTTCAACTGATATCCGTCCGTTAGTTTAACTAATTACAATAAAGCTAAATCAATCAGTGTTTTAAGTCAACTTGTTAACATTTCTTCATACTGGATGGAAGGTGAATAGAGCTACGACAACGGGTGCACCTTAATCTCCTCTGCCATCCAATAGCAATGCCACAGGGGGACGAGAGGATGACCGCACCCTGGAACAAATAACCTAATCCTGCTATAAAGACTATTTAGATATAGTCTGCATTTAGATTATTTAATATGTGACTAACTGACATTTAAGGTCGACTTATTATGGTCATTTCCAACTTCATTCTTTATTCCTGGGGTCTGCTAGAATAGTTTTTCAGAGGGGGCAGGTTACAGCCAGAGTGGTGGGGCTGAAATGAACATGCCATGCCTCCTCGTCCCCGTTCTATGACATCATAGAGAGCCAGAATAGAGAAAAATGTAAAAACTGAGTATCTGAGCAATTTGAAACCTGGGCGTTTGGCTTACATGGATAACTTGACTTGATTATTTGTAACTGTGGCAATTGTTAATAAAATAAGTCCACTTTACCATAGGTAAGTGCACAGAACATTAAAGTAGATAATTAGGTGACGATTTAGTAAGATGTGCAAATACTTCCAAAATAATTTGAATAACTGTCAAAGTTAAGAATTTAGGAGAACAACCTTTTATCAGACGGAAACAGCTGCACAAAGCAAAGACTGCCACACATAAGTATCTTGAGCTGTGCAACATGTAATGTACAGTGTCCATACAGAGCATTAATTAACCGTCTTATCATTGTACCAACAATACGGCATAATAATCGGCTTTTTAATCAGGTTAAATGGCTGCATGTCCACGGAGGACTATCATCTGTAGCCATAGATGTGAAGCAACAACAGCCTCAGCAGTATTAGAGGCTTACACTGAAGAGCAAGGAAAATCCTATCACTGCTGCTGTTTATGTGTGTATGTGCACGATTATGTGTATGTGTAGAGGGAGAAACTTATCCACAGAAAATGACACAGCATTAAGCTAGAGCGGTGCCTTTATCAAAGGAATAACTAAAGGGTTTTAAAGACATGCAAGGTATGCAGGGGAATGCCCAGCGTATTGCTTCATCAGTGACACTCCACATTGATTACACTCTGATAGACACACTGTCATAAATCACAGAAATCTGTGCCACTTCTATCTGAGCTGCAAGAGCCTGTTAATTTAGAGGCCTATGCATTTTGTTTAATATGCAAGTCAGAGTTTGACAAAGTGAACTGCATGTGGGAATATGTAACCATGTTACCACATGCAGTTCATTTTCCCTTGGGCCAGACAACAGGGCTAAACTAGAATCAGATTGGTCTTATGAAACATCATAAAAAAATCATTAAGGGAATAAGAAAACAAAGAAACCTGCTAATCTATAAATGGATTTTTTTTTAAAAATCACATTTTTAAGAATGAATATAAAAGATCTTACAATACAACTCTTATCACCACTTAAAATTCATATACAGGAAATATTCTTGGCAAACTTTAAAATCTACTCTGGTCTTTGAGGCCTCCTTGGGCCTCAAATGACAAATGTAGTCTGGACTCGGAGGATTACTATGATCTCCTTAAATGGTACCTGCCAACTGTGAAACTCTGGGCCAACTGTATGACAGACATGGAAAAGTTCAAACAATGTGAGCTGGTGTAATCTAGCTAAAACAATATCAAGGCATGCGCTGTTGTACTTTTTCCTAAGTGTTCAAAGCTAAAATCTGTTTGGAGATTTTACAGAGATGAATAAAATCCCTCAAGGACAAATCTTCTTTGCCTGAGCATCAGAAAGTAATTGTGAGCCAAACAAGAAACAGTCCTTTTATGTCCAGGTCTAAACATTTAGTTCAGGTCCTGCAAGTTTTTTTCTTTCTTTCTTTTTGTTTTATTTTTTTTTTTCCCCCAATAAAGGCTCAGGGCAAAACAAAGAACTGCAAATGATTCATCTAGCCTTTTAGCTGTTTATGCACAAATCTGAATAAAACCAAAGGTTGAGAATATGGAGCGATCTGACCTTTTAAGTAAATTTGTTCATTAGACAGTTTAAATTACTCCTACTGTATTATCAGCATTATATGAGCTCTTTCTTTAAATGTATCCCCAGTGCATTTGCTTGCAACACGCAACCGTTTCCACATGTAGTCATTTGTGCACACAAACTTCCACTGATTTCATACAGAGACACGGATATAGATTTTTACCAGTGTAATTACCAGCCAGTGATTTATTGATCAAAGCGGTGGTGTTTTCCCTTTTATATAAAAGCCTAAAGTCACATAATGCTGAGTGTCTGCTTCAGCACCCAACACTTGAGTTGCTCATATTTGCAATTTTTGGAGAAAGTAATGACATGGAAAGGAAATGTTTGACTTTTTTTGTGTAGACAAGTAAATTCCTCATTGAAGCGGTGAAACTGTGCTGACAGATAATGGTGGTGAACTTGAGGAGCACTCTAAGGAGAGATTTTTCTTATATTTCGCCTCGAGGGGACTGTTTTTGTGATTTGGCGCTATACAAATAAAAAACTGAAATTGAACTGAATAGATGTAATACAGGTCTGTGGAAAAAAAGTACACCAGACAGAAGTAAAATGCATTCTGCACTATGGTCCACCAGTGTCAAACATCAGCCTGCTGAAAAAATCTCCCATTCTCGCATTCAAAATTCCTGGATTTGCAAAATGTGTACGAATTTTGTCCGTTTCAAACCTCTCCATAATACTTCCACGAAATTTGACCTGCTTTTTTGACTACTCCATTCCAGTAACCTTCATTTCCTCTTCATAACCACAACCCAGAACATTTCTGCTACCATGCATCACAGATGACATGAAGGTTCTTGTCCGTTTTTCTTCTCAAAAGCTTTTTTCATATCATGTCAAACACATGTTGGCCCCAAATAACTATATTTATAAAAACAAAAAGTATTTTCATGTTCAATGGCAAGTTTTGCTTAAACGTTTTCATTTATTTTGTATAGAAGAGGCTTTTTCTTAGCATACCTAGCTTACCTTTGCAGGTAAAATTTGTGCAGTGTCTTACTAAACACAGATGCATGCATTTTGAGAGTTACCTGGAAGCCCCGATTCTAATTTAATCAGTTTTATGCTTACTGTATTAAAATATGTTGCCTATAGATATAGGTATTGTTAAAAATGGTGATTAGCTGTTTTTTGAAATGCGTCTTCAAAAACAAAAAAACTCCACAAATGTCACTTTACTTCAGAAACTTGATTTCAGAACTTATTACTATTTGCACTGCACTTTCAGAGTCTATACAGACAATAATGTGCAATTGCAATTCACCTCGAATACTAATAATGATCTAACTATGTATCGCCTTAAGTCTAAAATCCCAACAGATGCATTGTACTTGAATCTGAGCAGGCAGCCTGCAGCTATTATGCAAGTCTGTCTATCAGATTTGCCACCAGCCTGACTTATGTAGTGGCTGACGAAGGCTTTAGCAGATTAAAGCCACAGCTGAGGCAGTAATCTGAGTTTCACTTTGCAGCACCTAGCAGTCAGTTTGCAAGTACAGGATTACAATGATGCTTGGTCCAGATAAACACCCTTGAACCCTTGAGTAAATACAGAGTGAACCAAGAAGGACAAGAAAAAAGCAAAAAAAATTAAAGCACTCTTTATCGCCACTATATTTTTCTGATATTGTAATACTGAGCAGGGATTGACGCAATATTAAACAAAGTGAAATCTTCACATCAATACTAAGGCTCTGATCTGAGTTCCAGCTAAGCAAATGATCTTCAGTTCAAAATCAACACCAAGGACCAAACGCTCCTCACTGGGAAAAACTCTAATGGACTTCCCTGTTGCTCTATTCACAATGAGAATGAAAATAACAAAAGAAAAACAGAAAAAGAAAAAGACAGCAGTGGTTGCAGCCAAAATGAGCAGCCAGATGCAATCAAAAAAATGTCTATATTTGGAGGTTTTACTGGGAAATAAAGATGAAGCAACCAGGAAATGTAGGTCGCTTTACCAGGCTGAGCAGTGCTGTGACAGATGCCTGCGCAGGGGTCAAGTGAGTACAGGCCATAACTTTGATGCTTAATACGGTTGTCAGGGGAATGCGACAGCCAAAAAATGTCAAGATTAAAAGAAGCACTAAGGGCAAACCTCAACTCTGGTTTCAAAAATGATAAAGAAGAATAAAAGAAGAAATACCCATTTCCATTGTATTTATTTCAACGGTAATAAGATAAAACTGCCACACTTATCGTTTTTTCCCTGAAATTCATTCATTATGATCAAATCTGCAAATGTCTCCTAGAAAATGAAGATTTGGGCTACAGTAACAGAATCAAGCAATGAAAGTAAATGGGCACAAAAAAGAAAAGAAAAAAAAAATCAGAAGACAAAGGAGGTTTCTACAAATCTGTATCCAAAAATGGTGGAATTCTGAGTGAAATTTAAATTATAATAGAAGACAACGGTTTCAAAGTCTGTCAGACCCCTTATTTATTTCTTCTGATTATTTTAACATTGAAAAACATACGTTCGCTTTTACTTTGACACATTTGAAAAGAAGAGGTGATGAATTATTCCAGCTTTTTTAAAGCTCCAAGCATTTGATGTAATTTTTCCCTCCATTCTTTCTTGATACACTTATAGCTGCGCATCACTTCAAGGCCTCCGTTTTCATATTTTTTCTTCATAATGCACGCAATGTCCTCAATGAGAGACAGACTGTATTTAACAAGACTCTTCATAATACATTCATAATACACTGCTCAAAAAAAATAAAGGGAACACAATGTAACTCCAAGTCAGTCACACTTCTGTGAAATCAAACTGTCCACTTAGGAAGCAACACTGATTGACAATCAGTTTCACATGCTGTTGTGCAAATGGAATAGACAACAGGTGGAAATTATAGGCAATTAGCAAGACATCCCCAATAAAGGAGTGGTTCTGCAGGTGGTGACCACAGACCACTTCTCAGTACCTATGCTTTCTGGCTGATGTTTTGGTCACTTTTGAATGCTGGCGGGGATTTCACTCTAGTGGTAGCATGAGACGGCGTCTACAACCCACACAAGTGGCTCAGGTAGTGCAGCTCATCCAGGATGGCACATCAATGCGAGCTGTGGCAAGAAGGTTTGCTGTGTCTGTCAGCGTAGTGTCCAGAGCATGGAGGCGCTACCAGGAGACAGGTCAGTACATCAGGAGACGTGGAGGAGGCCGTAGGAGGGCAACAACCCAGCAGCAGGAC
>VVHJ01037367.1:0-13338 GCA_015107715.1 Tylochromis polylepis
CTTTGGTCCTGAAGAACACAGGACACACACACATTCACATGCACGTTCATGTACACTGATACAGACACGCACTCACCCCCCAGTACCCGCCCAACGCCTCCGACTGCTTACTCCCTTCTGATGAAGATGGCAAACCTGCATCCAGCGCCTAAAATGGCTGCAGGACAGGGCTGCTGTTGGCATCGGACTAGTCCTTACCCCTATACCTCCCCCAGCTGCTTGTCACGTGATTTATATGGTGTTGATGTGGATATTCATGTACTGTATTTTGTGCTGAGGCGTTTTTTTACTGTCCCCAAACTGGTCTCCCAGTTAGGAGCCTAGTTTGGGTAGAGTTATTTTTTCCACTTCCTGTTCCCATGATGTGTGTTCTTTCACTGTTTCCTGTAGGCGCAGCTACGTCTGCAGCCTGTCCTCCCCCCTCCTTCGGACAAGTCAATTTTCACTGCATGTTGTACTTGTATGACTATGTATGTGACAAATATTAAACCTTTTAATCCTTTAATCCTTAATCCTTTTAAATGCCCTGGATATTGCCTCTGGACAGGCAGACTGGTCCCCTTTCTTAAAGATCGGGAGCACCACTCCAGAGGGTGTGGTCCAACTACAGAGGGAATCACACTCCTCAGCCTCCCTGGGAAGGTTTATGCCAGGGTACTGGAGAAGCGAGTCTGTCCGTTAGTTAAGTCTTGGATACAAGAGCAACAATGCATTTTTTTGTCCTGGTTGCGAAACATATGGGCCAGTTCTTTATTCTGTCAGAGATATTTGAGGGTACACAGGCTTTTGCTCAACCAGTCTCCATGTGTTTTGTGGACTCGGAGAAGGTATTCAATCGCGTACCTCATAATATCCTGTGGGGGTTGCTTCAGGAGTATAGGTTGTCTAGCTTGCTGTTACGGAGCATTCTTTCCCTATATAATCGTTGCAGAAGCTTGGTTTTTCCTGGTGCATACTGGGCTCTGCCAGGGCTGCTCTTTGTCAAGACTCTATTTATAGTTTTTATGGACAGGATTTCTAGGCATAGCCAGGTGGCAGAAGGCTTTCACTTTGGTGGTCTCAGAATCTCATTAGCCTTTTGCAGATGATGTGGTTCTGCTAGCTTTATCAGGTAGTGGTTTCCAGCTCATGCTGGAGCTGTTTGCAGCCCTGAGTGTGAAGTAGTGTGAATAAGAATCAGCACCTCCATGTCTGAAGCCATGGTTCTCAGCCAGAAAAGGGTGGAGTGCCCATTTCCAGGTCAAAGACAAGTTGCTGCCCCAAGTGGAAGAATTTAGGTATCTGGGGGTCTTGCTCATGAGCAGTGTGTGAGTGTAAGGTGGACAAATGAATAGGGCCGCAGCTGTAGTGAGAAAAGCAAAACTCTTGATTTACCGGTTGATCTACGTCCCTACTCTTACCTATGGTCACGAGCTTGTTGTAGTGACCGAAAGAAGGAGATCGCAGCTACACGTGGTGGAAATGAGCTTTCTCCAAAGGGTGGCTGGCCTCTCCCTTAGAGATCGGGTGGGGGCATAGCCGTCCAAGAGAGGCTCAGAGTAGAGCCGTCACGCCTCCACATCAAAAGGAATCAGCGGAGGTGATTCAGGCATCTCGCAAGGATGCCTCCTGGGCAAGGTGTTTCAGGTATGTTCAATGAGAGGGGGCCCCGGGGCAGACTCAGGACATGCTGGAGAGGTCTCGGCTGGTCTGGGAACACCTTGCTGTTCCCTCAAATGAGTTGGAGGAGTTCACTGTGAAGAAGGAGGCTGCTACCCCCGCGACTCTGCCTCAGATAAGAGGAAGAAAATTGAAGAAAACCTCTTGATTTTTTTTTTTTTAGTTTTGCTGACATGTATTTAACTGTCTACAAGATGTATTAATTGAAGTCTGCTTTACTCTGTTCTGGATTGTTCTGGTCTATTTTCTGCCTGCCAGTCTGATATCTGTCAGAAGGTGTTTTTCACCTGTACAATGAGAATAAAATTTTTTCTGAAGTGCAATCCAGACACTGCTTCATAAGCAGAAGCTATAGAAAATGTCAGTAAATATCCAGTATCTTGTTGATCACTCACCACCTTTCAGACAGGCCACAGTACCGGGGAGTGCTCTGTTTGATTTGGTGTATCCACAAGGGTCTGTGATTTCTCCATTCCTGTTCAACTTGTACACCTCAGACTTTGAGTACAACTCATGGTCATGCCACCTTGAGAAATAATATGACTGTTCTGCAAGGTGGCCCTTCAGTGGATGATTTTGTGGAGTGATCTGAGAGATGGTGATATACTTCAGAAGACAGGTGCACGGCCTGTGCAGATCATACGACAGGATGTTGATGTGGTGGAACTGGAAAACTAACACAGAGGCCGTATACAAGTAGGAGATGAGCAATTTTTTTTCCATCTATAGGGTAATAAAGTATTTCTTGCCTTAATTTTATCTTACATTAGCTTGCATCTAACTAAAGTCACCTCTGAAGCTACCATTTTAAGATAGATGCATACTATACAAAAGTAGGCAGTAAACGGTGATAATAACAAATCATGGTACATCCAACTGTACTTGTGAAAAGTAAACTGTCAAAAGGTTAAAGATTTGTCTATATGCAGGTGAAGGGTCAGATTAGTTGAAATTTGACAAACCTTAGTCAGTTATTACTTCTACACATATACACAATGCATTGTTTTATTTTTGCATTTTGTGTATAAGCAGAATAAGGCTGAGGGGGATAGTGGCAAATGGTGCGGATATCATTATGGCACAGTGGCTTTATTTGGCCTTTATATTTTGACTCAAATGGAAAGTAGAGCTTTCACAGAATAATATAAAGAAATCTTATCTTCCTTTCCACTGATGAGTCTTCTGGGGGTTCAGCCACATTAGATCCTGTTAATGGATCATATTGTGTGTCATTAAAGGCATATTTGCAGTGGCTTTTCTGCACCCTGTACTCCAGTGTTTCCCAACCACTGTGCCGCGGCACATAGGTGTGCTGTGGAAGATTATCTGGTTCCACCTGATTGGTACTCTAAGCCAGTGGTCCCCAACCTCTTTATCACCGCGGCCCGGTCGACGCTTGACAATTTTACCGTGTGTGTGTGTGTTTGTGTGTGTGTGTGTGTGTGTGTGTGTGTGTGTGTGTAATCCAGGTGGTTCTGGCTCTTCCCTATGACACTCCAGTCCCCGGCTACAGGAACAACATAGTTAATACGATGAGGCTGTGGTCTGCAAAGGCACCCTGTGACTTTAACCTGAAAGACTGTGAGTACCTCCATCTGCTCACTTCATGCTGAGGAATGACACTTTGTGAAAAGTCAAACCAACAGACATGGACTGCTCTTCTTGCTGTTGTCCCACAGTTAATGTTGGAGGCTACATTCAAGCTGTGCTAGATAGAAACCTTGCTGAGAACATCTCCAGAGTGCTCTACCCCAATGACAATGTGAGTGGATTTACGGCTGTATTAGCTTCTCTCTGCACTTCATTATTTATTTGAACTTTTGCTTAGTTCGTGTGAACTGGTGCATGGTGCTGTACGTGGCTGTCGTCTACACCGGATCATTCCTCATGTCGCGTCCTTTTACATGGTGTAAGATATGAAGATTCATGTGCTTTTTGTGCTGAGGTGTGGTTTTTTTTACTGTCCTCCCATAGGAGCTCAGTTTGAGTAGAGTTCTCTTTCTCTCCTCTTGTTCCTGATTTTGTGCATTTTCACTGTTTCTTACCATTCTACCTCTCTCCGACCCATCTTCCCAGTGTGATGTTTGTGCTGTGTATGTTTGGTCAGAAGGGGTCCACTTTCACTGCAGGTAACATGTACATGTAACTTTGCATGTGACAAATAAAGGCATTCATTCATTCACATGATATTGCCGAGAGTATTTGCTCATCTGCTTTCGCACACGTATGAACTTCAGTGACATCCCATTTTTAATCCATAGAGTTTAATATGATGTCAGCCCACCCTTTGCTGCTATAACGGCTTCAACTCTTCTGGGAGGGCTTTCCTTAAGGTTTAGGAGTGTGTTTATGGGGCTTTTTCACCGTTCTTCCATAAACACATTTGTGAGGTCGGATACTGATGTTGGACAAGAAGGCCTGGCTCACAGTCACTGCTCTGATTCATCCCAAAGTTGTTCTATTAGGTTGAGGTCAGGACTGTGCAGGCCAGGCAAGTTCTTCCACAGTTCAGCCATGTCTTTATGGACTTTGCTTTGTGCACTGGTGCTCAGTCGTGTTGGAACAGGAAGGGGTCATCCTCAAACTGTTGGGAGGATGAAATTGTCCAAAATATCTTGGTATGCTGAAGCTTTAAGAGTTCCTATCACTGGAACTAAGGGGCTGAGCCCAGCTCCTGAGAAACAACCCCACGCCATAATCCCACCACCACCACCAAACTTTAGACTCATCACATTGCAGTCAGACAAGTACCGTTCTCCTGGCAACTGCCAAACCTAGACTGCTCCATCTGATTGGCAGATGTAAAAGCTTGATTCATCACTCCAGAGAACACATTCCACTGCTCTAGAGTCCAGTGGCGGCATGCTTTACACTACCGCATCTGATGCTTTGCATTGTGCTTGTGATATAGGGCTTGGATGCAGATCCTCGGCTATGGAAGATATGAACACACTGTTCTTGAGCTAATCTGAATGCCACATGAAGTGGCATTCAGATTAGAGGTCACCAACCTTCTGCAGAAGGTGCTCTGTGCTCTGTGCGCCTTAGCACGCTGACCCCGCTCTGTGATTTTTGTTTCCTACCTCTTCGTTGTTGTCATTCCCAGTCGCTTCCACTTTCTTATAATGCCGCTAACAGCTGAGTGTGGAATATTTAGTAGCGAGGAAATTTTATGACTGGATTTGTTGCGCAGGTAGCATCTTATCACGGTACCACACTGGCATTCACTGAGAATGCCTAGGGCCTGAACAGAGAATCTCGCCATTTTGTAGTTCACTACAGGAGATCTACCGTTTCAGTTAAAGGAGAGTGGGAGATGGAACTTGGATCCCTGTGCCAAATGACATCTGGCACGAGGCCTTGCGCAATATAAGCACAATTTCTATAATTGCCTGCCACGACCTGACCCAATATAAAATTATACAGACTACATTACTCGAGAGAAAATTCATAAAATCTATTGGATTGCCCTCCCCTATGTGAAAAACGCACGACACAGTGCAGCACTTTGCTGCATAGCTGTGCACTTTGTTCAAAGCTTCACCGTTTTTTCTGCGTGACATTTTTGCATATCTGTCCAGTGTTTTAAAAGTTCAGATTGACCCAACTCCTGCAATAATCGTATTTGGGACTTCGAAAGAAGCACAGGGTCTACGAAGGGCACAAAAAGGTCTCTTGGCGTACGCACCGATCATTGCAAAGAAACTAATCCTGCAGCTTTGGAGGGGCAGAGACGATCCTGTATTAAACATGTGGCTTACAGAACTCTCAAACACACTTAACCTTGAGAAAATAAGAGATGCAATTATTGGCAAAATGAATGACTTTTACCAAACGTGGCAACCTTTCCTCTCCTATCTGGGGGATGTCTAACTTGGCAGTCAGGGTAGGGAGGTTTTGGGTGGGCTTGGGACTGGTAGGTTTAGTGTTTGGTCCCTAAGGCACCAAGTTGACCTTGAGCTACATTCATGCTATTCTGGCTAAGTTACTTTATTGTCTACTTTTATTTTTATTATTTACTATTATTATTATTTCCTTTGCTGTCATTGTTATCATTACAGCGGTACTGTAAAACACACAATGAGACATAAGCCTTGTGTGGGATTGAATATGTTCTTGCTTCTAATAAAAACATATCTGACACACTGGCATTCACTGAGCTGCTGAGTGAGTCATCCTTTCTGTAGAAGCAGTCTGCGTGCCTAGGTGCTTGATTTTATACACCTGTGGCCACGGAAGTGATTGGAACGGCTGGATTTAAGGATCTGGATAGATGAGGGAATACTTTTGGCAATATAGCGTACTACTTTGTTTCTTTCTTTACTGATGTAATATTTACATTTCCTCCAAAAGGCAGATCGAATGCCAAATTGAAATCGTGTATAATCCACGCTGTTTAATGGTTTTAAACTTGAGCCTCCAGTCCTGTGTCCACTGTGATCTCGTCACCTGGCTGTGGAGTGATTTCACAAGCTGATCAATCTTGGCATGATGATTTCCTCCTCCAGAGCTGCTCTCTTTTTCTGTGCTTCAGACTGATTCTAAGCATTGAGATCTGGTGGTAACGGCTCTTCGTGCTGTCCTTCAGTTCTTTGAAGGGAAGGAGCTGCGTCTGAAGCAGGAGTACTTCGTCGTAGCCGCGACTCTTCAAGACATCATCCGTCGATTCAAAGCCTCAAAGTTTGGCTCCACAGAGTTTGTGCGGTTAGACCTTTCTACACTGCCAAACAAGGTGAGCGTGCCATCGTTCTGTCATATTTGCTTCTCTTTTTTCTTTTACTTAAATTGATTTCTCCTAAAAGTGATGATCATGATTGGGTCTTTTTTTTCTAAGCAGAGTGATTTCTTATGAATTGATTCATTTTGCTGAGTGCTCTGTTTTCTCTCCATGTGCAGGTGGCCATCCAGCTCAATGACACTCACCCTGCTCTGGCCATTCCTGAACTGATGAGGCTGCTGGTGGACATTGAGAGAGTGCCCTGGGAGAAGGTATGTGGACTGGAGTTCACATCACAAACTCTTAACTTTTCCAGCCAGCGTGAGTCTATAGTGAGTTTGTGTGCCCCCTAATGGTGTGTTCAAGTCTTCAAACTGAGCTGGAGACCATAAACTCACTGGGAAAATGTTCAGTGAGCTTTTTAAGTGCGAAGTAGGTGCATTAGGAGTGCTGCTGACCTGCTGGGCCATTACAACGCATGCAATTTTTCAGACTCTGGCTACACGGCTCAGTCCACGTTTTATAGACGGTCTAGGGTTCTTCGACTGGGATTCAGTCTCATTGTTTCTTTGTGTCCTTAGCACTGACCTCTGATCAGCAAGATGAAAACGCACCTTCACATTTGTTCACATTTTCTTTAGCACAGTTTCTCAAATCCTAACCTAGCTGCCTGTGGCTCTGGCCTCTGTGTTCAGGCCTGGGACATCGTGATCCGTACCTGTGCCTACACGAACCACACCGTGCTGCCTGAGGCGCTGGAGCGCTGGCCTGTGGACCTCTTCCAAAACCTACTGCCTCGACACCTCGAGATCATTTACGAGATCAACAGGAGGCACCTGGAGGTATGAGGGGAGCTTGTAATTTTGGAGCTTTTCGGGTAATAAGGTGCTGACATGAGGAAGCATTCAGATGAAGACTAATTTGTTTCTAGGATCCAGTATGAGATTGATTTAAGATATTCCTCTGATTGTTGTAGCGTTTAAAGCAGCACTAAACGGTGTTTACAGTGGATCGCATCATTCTGTTCAGCAAGTTATCACTAAGTCCCCGCAGCTCTGCCAGGCAGTTGTCATTTTCATCTCACATTACTTTATCTGCTGCCCCCGAGTGGCCAAAAGACAACTCTGCAGCTTTAACATCATCATCCATCTCCCACAAAGTCATTAAACAGTGACAGACGGCGTGGTTCATTCTCGAAGAATGAAACCTCCTTTTTTTTTTTTTATATGAATGAGATGATGTCATGTTGCACAGTGGTGAGTGATCTCAGGATGTTTATCTTCACTCCTCCAGCGCATCTCAAAGCTTTACCCAGGGGACACTGACCGCATATGTCGAATGTCCCTGATTGAGGAAGGGAATGTGAAGAAAATCAACATGGCTCACCTTTGTATTGTGGGCTCTCACGCTGTCAACGGAGTGGCCCGTATCCACTCAGATATCATCAAAAACACCGTGTAAGGAAACTCTTGGAATCCAGCTAAAGTGTTATTGTCCAACGGTATCTGCTGCATAAGATGTTTGGGACTTGATCTCTGACTGGTGATCCACGTTCCTTCCAGGTTCAAGGATTTTTACGAGGTTGACCCTCAGAAGTTTCAGAACAAGACCAATGGTATCACCCCCAGGCGCTGGCTGGTCATGTGCAACCCAGGTCTGGCTGAGGTCATCGCTGAGGTGGGTTAGTCGTTTGACGGGCTGTGAAGTGGGAGGAACTGGTTTATGCAATTGTGTGCTGTGGAAATAAAAACACATTTTCAAACGACAGTATCAGAAAATCTATTTTCCTCAAAAATTGTAATCAAGGAGTCGGCTTACCTTTCCCAAAAAGCATTTTGATTAGAGTCCTTGTAATTCTGAGGTACGTTTTCGTCTTAATATCAGTAATGACTGCATGTATTACGAAAGTGGCAGAGACAGCACTGCACCTCTCCTCAAATGCATGAAGCCTTTTTTTTAGAGATCCTGCCTAACTCACCTGCTTAACCTCCAGAAAATTGGAGAGGATTACATCCGTGACCTGGACCAGCTGAAGAAGCTTCTGGAGTTCGTGAATGATGACGCTTTCATTCGGGATGTGGCCAAAGTCAAACAAGTGAGAGCTTAAAATGCCAAAAGTGAAACGCGCTCTGTTCGTGTGCTTCTTTTCAACACCCTCTGTCTGAACTTTCAGGAGAACAAGATGAAGTTTGCGGCGCATCTTGAGGAGCACTACAAGGTGAAGATCAACCCCAGCTCCATGTTTGACGTGCAGGTGAAGAGGATCCACGAGTATAAAAGGCAGCTACTCAACTGCCTGCATATCATCACACTGTACAACCGTGGGTGCTGCTGTTTTTCTCTCAGAGCTTTAACTCTGAATCCATCCTTGTCTTCTGTTTAAAAAAACAAACAAACAGTCTTTCTCTCCGATTAGGTATTAAGAATGAGCCCAACAAGCCGTGGACACCCAGAACGATCATGATTGGAGGAAAGGTGAGCAGCAATATGCCCAAAAGTTTAATGCGGTCAGAAAAAAGAGCAGGGGTCCAGACAGCCTGTGAGTGTTGGTTGTCTTGGAAGCAGTTCGATATATTGCTTAGCTATGAAAACGTGATGATATAGAAGTACCTTTGGAGGAAAACTGAGCATGATTGAGTTGAGTTGCACGTCTTGGACTAGTTAAGGCTAGCTGTTAGCCATTGCTAATTTAACACCTGTTGTTGAACTTTTAGAGTGTGGTGAGCATCTTGGTTTTCCCGACATGTGCCTTCTGCGTTTCTAGGCTGCTCCAGGTTACCACACTGCCAAGATGATCATCAAGCTGATCACATCCATCGGAGATGTCGTTAATAACGACCCTGTGGTGGGAGATCGCCTTAAAGTCATCTTCCTGGAGAACTACCGCGTCACACTGGCTGAGAAGGGTAATAAGAAGTTTTTGACTGTGTCCTATGAGTGATGTATAATTCATATATCACTTATTTACAGCATAGCTGACCTGACCTTTTATGTTGGCTCATTCTCTGTTGGGTCAGTAGCACATATAGCTGATTCCACTGTATTCCATGTGTCTCCTCTGTGCAGTCATCCCTGCAGCTGACCTGTCTGAGCAGATCTCCACAGCAGGTACTGAGGCCTCAGGCACAGGGAACATGAAGTTCATGCTGAATGGCGCCCTCACCATTGGCACCATGGATGGTGCCAACGTGGAAATGGCAGAGGAGGCTGGAGAGGAGAACCTGTTCATCTTTGGTATGAGGGTGCACGATGTGGAAGCTCTGGATAGGAAGGGGTGAGTTTTAAAATGGTCTTGGTTCAGAGGTGTGTGTGTGTAAAATATAATATACATCCACAACATTAGTGATACGTGAGATGCTGGCTACAGGATGAACTGCCAAAAAGAGCAGTTCCCTCCATGGAAAAGAAGACTAGAGGCCAAGATCAAGCTAGCATGGAGGACAGTTAGCCAACTAGAGTTGCAGAAAGGTGTGATGAAGAAGGTGCCTAAGAAGTACAGCAAGGTGTCCATACCAGAGGCCTTGGAAACTGCCACCAAAGATTCACAGACTTGGCCAGCTGCTTGAAGAGGTATACCAGAGGAGAAACCAGCTGTACTCCACAGAACCCTCCAAGGTGTACTCTTGGTTGCAGGGGAACAATATGAGAACAGCACCACTGAGGCTGGGGGGCTTTTTCCACAGGCGAGAGGAGCAATACTGGAAGAGCATATGGGAGAAGGATGCAACACATAACAACAATGCTCAGCAGCTAGTGGATCTAAGAGCAGACCACAGCAGCCATCACAGTGGCAGACATCCAAGAAAGGGTCTCCAGTATGAAGAGCTGGAGAGCGCCAGGCCCCGACATGATTCACGCCTACTGGCTGAAGAAGCTGACTGCACTCCACGAGCGTCTGGCAGCACAAATGAACCAGCTGCTAGCTAAGAGCAGTTGCCCAAGACGGCAGTGTGACAGCAACAGTGGATGAGGTGATGGAATGTTTAACAATTTAAATTATAATGGACAAAAGAAAGAATATGATTGTAAGTTGCATATATAGAGGACCTGGATCAGATATGGAAATTTTCAAAGATTGTATGGAGAAAATGTACGCACAAACTTGTCAAAAAGATCTCTTAATCTGGGGTTAATCTCTGCTAGCAGGCAGAGCATACATGGCACAGATGTTCCTGTATACTACGCCGGCCGCTTGATTATGGCGTTCAGAGGATGGCCTCAAAGTCCCGAGGTCAGAATGGGAGACGCCCCCTAGGGTGGTGGAGAATGACAGAGCTCCTGTGGGACTTCCAGATACAGACGGACAAACTGGTGATGACTAACCAACCGGATATAGTGGTGGTGGACAAGCGGAGGAACACGGCCGTAGTGATAGATGTAGCGATACAGAGTGACAGCAACATCAGGAAGAAGGAACACGAGAAGCTTGAAGTACCAAGGGCTCAGAGAAGAGCTCGAGAAGATGTGGAGGGTGAAGGTAACAGTGGTCCCAGTGGGAATTGGTGCATTCGGTGCAGTGATCTCTAAGCTAGGCAAGTGGCTCCAGCAGATCCCAGGAACAACATCGGAGATCTCTGTCCAGAAGAGCGCAGTCCTAGGAACAGCTAAGATACTGCACAGGACCCTCAAGCTCCCAGGCCTCTGCTTTAGTTACTTTAGCTAACTTAACCTTGTAACGGGAGCTGAACAGTATCATCACATAATAATAAAACTGAAAAGTATTTTCCACCTGGGCTGTTGTATCTTGGGTTGTGCTTTTTAAACAGCTGCCCTGATGCCTGATTATCACTGCGGAAACCGCAGCAGTGGCTTCCGTCCACCGTCTGCTCTCCGTCCTGTGGAATGCAGCTCGCGATGCTCAGTTAAGCTGTACTCGATGGCGTTTTTGCCTTACTTTGATGAAACTGGTTTGTCGTTTTCACCTTTAGATTGAGCAGTTTTGTTGTATATTTTGAAAGTATTGTGCTTCACCGTATTGTGTTGAAGGAGGATTTGGTACCTCGGTGTTCGGGCTCAATGCTCGAGATGGGGAGCGTAATCTACAGCTTCTGTCTGTGTGTGAGATGTCAGCATCCATCAGCTTGTGCTGCTGAAAGTTCATCTAAATGTCCGTTTGAATGATCATTGTTGCTTTGTCGTGAGAAGACTAAACAGAAGTGCCGTCCCTGTGTATGATGACTCTGTCCTCAGCTACGATGCTGTGTCCTACTACAACCGTGTCCCCGAGCTGAAGCAGGCAGTGGACCAGATAGCAGGAGGCTTCTTCAGCCCCAGCCAGCCTGGCCTCTTCAAAGACCTCGTGAACATGCTGATGCACCATGACAGGTGAGCGCTCGGCACTTTCTGTTCTAACTCACACTGTAGGCTCCAGAGATGTAGCGTCATTGCCGTCTCCCACGAATGAACCTGCTAAAAACTGAGCGAACACGTGACCGACTTCTCCAGCCAGCTGGAGGTGAAGAGTGAACGACGCAGCTCACTGCTGAAATGTATTTATGTTCTGCAGGTTCAAGGTGTTTGCTGACTATGAAGACTACATCGGATGTCAAGAGAGAGTCGGCACGCTCTACAAGGTGTGCTCTGCTGCTAGTGAGGTCATGTACACTTTACAGGTATCGTCCAATAAATGTAACCCGGCCTGTGCCGCCCTCTCTGTGTTAACAGAACCCTAAAGAGTGGACCAAGATGGTGATTCACAACATTGCTGGCTGTGGAAAATTCTCCAGTGACCGCACCATTTCTGAGTATGCCAGGGAGATCTGGGGAATGGAGCCCAGTCTGGAGAAGATTGCCGCTCCGGATGACCCTCGCTAAACCAAACTACCTTCGTCCGTAGCTCAGCACGTGGTACAGCAGCCGGACACGAACCCCGTAGCTTCTCACTGTGCACTGTGGCATTATTTCTTCACAATAATGATCCCTGTACAACCTCAACTACTTCCAGTTCACCCTGTGCTTTACACGAGCTGAAATGGTCCTCTGTGGGTGTGTGACAAATTAAAGGAAAAAGCAGAACCTGAGGGCTGTCTTGCTGTGGAGGTATTTTGCTGCCATGGTTTTGATCCACTTTAGTCTTTTGGAGGGGAAATGTTGTTGCAGATCCTGAAAAGAGAGAATGTGTTTTGGAACGATGGTCTGCCATTAATCCATTTCTAGAGAGTGAGAATCAATGCCCTCAAAGGAAAAGCAACTGATGAAATGTTTTATTAACTTGTTACCCATCTTTATTTTTCTTTCTTCACCAGCACGCTCCCACAGCCTCAGAAGTTATGAGGCAGTGGCTTTGATGTTAAAGTGTGTGCTTTGTGATAATATCTACTGAGCTAGTGTTTAAAGCTTTTCTTTCACCGTACAGGTCTGAAACATTTTCAGCCTGTGTTTGCAGCATGGGGTTCTTCTCATGCTCATTCCTGCCCTCATTTTACTGGTGTTCCTACTTGTACTCCACATCCTTAACATTCCCGCTAACTGCTGATTATGAGAAAACTGGGAATGCTTTTTGATCCCTACAGGATCATTCAGGCCTGTCTTTAACGAGAGCCAGACGACATTCACCTCCGACTTCCAAAAGCCGGCAGAATTGCAGATAAGCCCAAGTCCTGTCACTGTTCCTGACCAGTCACGTCTTCCATGGAAGAGTGTAGGGACCCGGTGGTCAGTGTGCTGCACAGCCTCCTAGCAGTACTGTAACTAAAAAGCATGTAGCCATGTTTTCAGCACATGAATATTTCATGTCCACTGTCCAGCTGCTTGTCCAGTGTTTTATGATGTTAGCTGAATGTATTCATGTGCGTTTTATTATAGTTGAAGTTGGGTAACTGTGTCATCCCCTCAGCATGTTTTGTGTCATTGTGCTGTAGTCTGTTAGACACTGACGGTGCCTACTCTTTGCAAACCCCTCTGGAACATGTGTGTACTGTCAGCTGTATTTGTGTGTAACATGTGAGTGATATTAAAAAAAC
>VVHJ01037369.1:0-20662 GCA_015107715.1 Tylochromis polylepis
TCTGCACACCTGGTGCCCATTTCAAGCAATCAGTCCTGAGTTATTTAAGCCACACGCTGATGTTCCTTCTCTGCCAATTTGTCATCAACTCATGTTGGTACCCGGCTCACGTGCTTCAAGCTTTTTTTGTGATTATTCTACTAACCTGGTTTTCTTGTGCCTTAGCTCCTGGACTCACCTGGATTTAACCCTCAGGCCTAAGCTTGTCTCTTGGACTCAGGATACTAAACCCCCATCTTGGAAATCACTCTGTGCCTCACCTGCCTGCCCTCCTGCCACTGCACACCATCAGGTACCTCCGGATCTCAGGTAGCCATTCCACACTGTTCAGCTCACTCTGGATTCATGTCACTCCCCCCTCTTGTCGCTTACTCTCTCCACCAGCAATGTGACTGCTTAACTGCCACGTTCCACTCTACATCTCTGGCCTCGTTCCCTCACCCTAGTGTATACTTCCCTAGCCACGTTTCCCTGGCCACGCCAAGTCAAGCACCCCGTGAATTGTTTTGTTTTGCCACATCCCCTAAGTTAAGCTTAATAAACATTGTTAAACCTTCAGCTGTCTCTGTCTGGGTCCTGCACCTGAGTTCAGTTTGGTTCAGACCACTCGTTATCGTGACAGTTTCCAAGATTCCACCACGGTCCTCCAAAGACCAGAAGGTGCCTGTCTCTGGGGGAACCTGGGCAAATGTGGTGGGAACACAGACAGTTCTTGCAACAAAGACAAGGTCCCGCCTTAACTGTGTCACCACTGTCCTATACAAAATACATACAGACATGGCATGTACAGTTTAACAGTTTTGACTCATGCTGGTGGATCAAAAAAACACTTTGAATTAATATGGGTCAAATCTGATGTGGAACGGCCTCAAAATACAAAAACCAGTAGCTCCTCTATAACAGTACAATATTTTAAAATGTTTTCATTTTCTCTATTTTGAGTCATCTTTTCAGGCTAAGAGAATGACCAAAAAAAAAAAGATCTCACAATGATTTCATTGTACCTTTTGCTAAATGGTTAGAAAGAAGTGGCATGATTTCCAAAAGATTAGATTCCACTTGTCCATCTAATTGCACTGCAAATGAAAACAGTTTGTTATTCTAAACAATACACTGATTAAAGTATTAAAGCAATAATGTGTTTAATATACCTGCATGTCTTATTGCTTGCGTTGCATTAATAGCTTTCTGACTGTTAAAGTTTTGGAATTCTACATTACAAAACTAAAACTTTCTGCCCTGCTGAAAAAACAGTAACACAATGTTACTATCCAAATACTTTTCCCCTGTACTGTACATCCCAGGCATATAGAACAGGAAGAAAATTCCTGACCTTTTCATCATCAAAGTTAACATTATATTAAAGCATGGAAAGTAAATTACTGAGAAATCAAGTCCATTTTCTTCATCGTTTCCTGAATCTGCATGCTTCAAACAGATGTGGAACTTCCAGCTTGTCAATGTGTCTTTTGAGCAAAGCCAACCCTGCATATGTGCAATGTTTTCTGCATCACAGATCCTGTTGACAGCAGTTGTAATGAGGATGTTCTGTTCTCACGTCACAGTGCTGATGTCGGACGAATGTGCTGAAAGCGACTAACCTTTTAAAGGTCATAAACCTCACACTAAAGGTTTAAATTTTCTAAGGTTGGTTAGCTAGGCAGAGTTCACTCTGAAAAGCTAACTGGGTTAATGATAACTGCTCTACATGTAAAAAAAACCAAAACAATCCCACAGTTTATGGATCTTATTCAAGTACCACACATAAACACACTGCATATGTCATTTTTGTATGGATTTCTTACTGGGAAAAGAATGACTGAAATCCACATTAAATATAGTAGATCATAGTAGAGTTTGATCACAGCACTAGTGTGAAATGTGCTGGACGTTGCTGTGCAAACAAAGTAGGCAAAAAAGTAGAATACAGAAAAAAAACCCACTACATAATAAATATGTTGTATAACTGTGGAGCGCAGCTTTCAGCAGCACACTAATGAGCCCACTGGGGGAGAAGAAGTGTGGAAGAGAAATGGTTTAGTGCTGACGTTTATTCGACAGCAGCCTCGCTGAGATGATTATTCCATTCATTACAGAGATGAGGAACAGAACCTCGTTATCAGTGTCGCCACACTGATCGCACCTATTTGTTTTTGTAATGAACTTTTGACTACAATCATGCAGAATTGTGTCCAAAAGGTGCACACGTGAAGTCAGAGCGCATTAGAATTGGTCAGAAATTGTATGGTGAAATCAGAGTATATTCATTTTCACTAGGTGTGCTGCTTAGGTCAGTGACATTAAGGTAAGGTGATTTTCAAAATCCAGTAGTGGTAAACACAGCTTACACTTCAAGCCAAAATGAAATTGCATTGAGGCACAGTACCAGGGATTCACAGGTTTAACTAAGAAAATAAGATTGCAAAGTTTGTAAAAATATGATAGAGTATGAACCTACATTTACCTACTGCGGATTGACATATGTCTCAGCTTATCACACTAAACAGCTTTTCCTCAACTCTCCAAGGGGGAGGCCAAATAAATATGAGATATATCTGACAATGGCTAACCATAAGAGACCCGAATGTGCGTGTTTTTTTTCTGTTTATACCACTAAAATCATCTTGACTTTATTTGAATTCTAGTGGATATCCCCCAGATTTCCAGAGATACAAATACACTAGGCTGACTTCCAGGAGGATGTGAATAAAATTATGCTCAATACGTCTAACAGATTTCAGCCTGATTTAATGCCGCAGCCATAAAAACACAGTTTCTTGGGTCCGGATGCTTAACTCAAAGTCAGCATTTTATACTGTCGCTTTGTTTAAACGCTGTAACAAGCAGATACAGAATATATGAAATACTGTTGTACACAGGGTGAAAGATTTTTTTAGTCTTTGGAATGTTTTTATTTTTTTCAAAATTTAAAAGGAGATTTTTTACTGGGAATAATGATTTTCAGAGCTTAAGAATACATAAAGAAATATACAAGAAAAATTTGAGCATTTCACTCGACTGCCCTCAGTTCATTTTGTTCCTTCCAGGGTTTGATATAAGATATCATCTTGTGTTCTCTAATACCTCTCTCCTACCGTTGGTTTGTATTACATTGTCAGGGTTACTGACCTGCACTGTTTGAAAAGCATTCTTTGCACCTGTCCAACTGATACAGACTGAAGGAGAAAAACATACCAAACTTTGAATAAATTGCTCCAAACATCCTTTAACTGAATGTGGACTTCCATGGTTAAGGGTTCTTTTAGCACCAGTGTTTGACGACCGTAAAAAGCTTTGGATGAAAGCATCAGCCAAACGAAACAGCATTTGGTCATAGTCACACAGTTAGAAAATCATCTTTTTGGACTTTTGGCATTTTGTGGCTCAAGTGTCACTGCTGCATATAATGAAGTTGGACCACTTGCAGAACCATGAAGACGAAGGCTTTTCCTGTCACTTTCAAAGTACAGCTGGAGGCAGAGAAGTGACAGCATATAATATCAAGTCCATTTTTCTAATAAGACACTCCTCTCTCCTCCTCCCGATGTGCACAGACCATTTCATTTGTAATGAAGCCCATGCCTCCCACACCTTAATGGATTAGGGACTTGTGAACCGTGAACAGCACAAGGAGTTAAAGGTGGCAGGGTAGCCTAGCTCTCACAAAGTCATCCTGTAATAAAAAAAGGATCACAGGTTAGGTCTCAGGAGGAGGCGAGCTATTCAGAGTCCCTTTGAGAAACACTCCATACTAGTTAAATCATTCAAAGTCCTTCTGGTTAATGGCCTCAGCCAAACGCCTCAGACTCAAGACATTCAGTATTTAATAAAAACAAATCTGCCTCTCATTTTTGATTATTACTAGACTTTCTAAAATCTTCAAATAAAAGATGCTATGTTGGACATTAGGTATGCAGCGGGTTTTCCTATGGGCCATATAATTTGCAGTTTAAAGAGTTTATAGTCCTGTCTATCCCTAACCTTTCTCTTCTATTTGCAGACAATCATGATCCTTGATCTTCAATCCAATAACGCTTTGCAGATGTTTGTGCAGTAAGAATCTAGAATGACATGCGTGCATATCAAAAGAATTTCCACACTTCTATCTTTCTGAACAGGTAGAAGATCATAAATCTTACCAACAAGATCAAGACTGACAGAGAAAAATGCTTTCTAATATCTGTAGCAAGATAGCACACATGGATGGAAGATTTTAAAAGTATTTCACAATAACCGCTGTAACTATTTATGGTATGACATATGTGCACACTCAGCCTCCAGCACTGGAAACATGAAGCCAACACAAAGTGCCAAAAATGTCCACTTGTCCAGTTTCTTTGACTATTTCTTGGACTATACATACAAAGTTGAACTTGACCAGATGCTTTTGATAGCCATTCATTCATAACCATAGACATTCATGGCCATGTTGAGTGCATGTAAACTTCCAACCACAACTTCATGTCACTTCCTTTTAATCCTAAAATTTCGTTCATCGTTATTCATTTCTTAGCTGGAGTGGCAGAAAGGTTTTTTCTTTTTTGTGTGTTTTTGTCTGTTTCTTATGTCCTAACAATGTATGGTCCACCTTTCTAACATCTCCAATAAAGACAAAGGCTGCAGTCCTGATGGTTCTTAGGTGCCTTTAACGTTTTCATCTCCACACTTGAGTTTCTCAAACTCTCTGAAGTATACATCTTTACATGCTAGCTAGAGTGAGCAGACAGCAAGCAATCTGTATGCTGCCATCTTTTGTATTTGCACCGGTCAATAGGCCTGTATGTGCATTTAACAGAAATACTGTAACTAAGCAGATGGCTATAGGGCTCTGCAGTATTCATCTGTATACATGCTCAGGTGCAATGATGATGCATAATTTATTTTTCTAGATCATCTGTTTGTACACCCATAGGTGACAGCAAGTATGTCCTCATTAGTAAAATATACTCCCCCAACCTTACCACGGCTGCCCACCCCACCTGATCTCCACCACACACCCACACACCTCAGACATCCACAGGCACCCTTGAGAAGATGAGGCGGTCAGTTTCCTGTTTCATTTGCCTCTGGTCATGCAAGGCTGCGCCAGTGTCTCTGCCTGTCTCACTGCACTAAATCAAAGATGAAGCCGAGCGCCCAGCCGTAGCGGTGACTCCATTTATGATATTCTATAGGATCTCGGTCATTGAAAGGTACAAAATGTATAGCCACTAAGACTTACAGATCCTCGCAGAGGTCAAAGGATTTGGCTTCCTTTGTGAATCACATTCACAACTGCCAGTCGCTTCTTTCCATCTCACTGAATTGTATCATTGAAAACCTCATTAAGCAGCAACACTAGAGAGCTTGGTGTTTATTCTGCTCCACCTCCTCTAGGTTTGTTATCAAGCTGTGACAGTTTCCATTTGCAGGTGTTAGATACTGTTTCGGCTTGCTCTCTTCTCTACCTCTCTTCTCTGTTTCTCATCGCAAACATGACAGAGAGTGTCACCAGCCGCTGATTTGCAATTTCGTGCAACCATAGCAAACGGCTGATGTTAAAAAGAGCGAGTTAGCTTGATGGCTTGAACTGCATTGCAGCAAAATCAATTTCAAGAAGTGCCCTAAATCACCTAAAAGACAGTTGTGTGGGAGAGTTTTACCATTTGCATGAAAGCCATTCCAGATTCCTAAAATAACATCAGAAAGACTTTAATGCAAATCTGAGGCACTGTCAGGTTACTCCGTGTTCGTGTATACCCCGATGGGCAGAGCGTGACACCAGCAGTTTTCACGGTTAAAAACTAAATTCTCTGTGCAGCTCAGTAAGAACCAGGAAAACCACACACAGTGCAATTATTAAAATCAACAAGTTACTAAACGACACTACATTTATGGATTTGGACAAGAAAAAAAAAAGACGGTTCAGCCAATGTGCAGACCCCAAAAGCTTTTTATAAGAGAAAATTTTGCTAGGGTTGAACATTTTGCTGTTACCAAATGTTAAGAACCAATTGAAATTTTGAGTAGCCCTACTTACTATTCAATGAATGCCATTTATTTTATTTGTTAAGTGCAAAAAAAGCAAATATTATACTGAGAGTTGTTGCTTTGTCACTAGGTACACTAGGTACTCTTAATTCATAGAGTAGCACCATAGACAGGTTGGACAGGTTACTGGATTAGAAAGTAAAGCCAGTCGGGAGGTGCCTAAAATCTGAATTCTGTCCACCAAAGACCACCAAATAGACTTCTGCTCCTTCTGAGTCTATGACACAACAGCTTTCTGTATTGACTGCTGAGTTTATGGGCTCACTCACTCATGTTGGGCCATATTGAATACAAACATTAAGTGTGTTTTGTAAATTTTAGCCGTGTTTTAAAATGAAGGATTATCTGCAGAATGAAGCTGAGTTGCTGATCACAAGTCATTAGCCAGTCAGTGTGGGGTTTCACAGTCAGACCTGCCCTTCTTCATCACATCTGTTTATTTTTGCAACCAAGATGGTGACGATGTAAATGCTGAAGATGAAACTTCAGTAACCGGTGGATCACAGTGTACCGTTTATACTGTCTGAGGGTAGCACTACAAGATAATACCAGTAAATATCATCAAAGTGCCTCATGAACTGAATGAACAGAATTTGTGGGGTTTTTCTGTTTTTTTTAAGAGAATTAAGTATATGTATGTAAGTTATACTTTAAGGATTTTCTAGTAATAGCACTGAAGACTTATAAGAAATAAGAACAATATAAGAAATAATCTTTAAAGCTTAAACAAAAGCAGTTGAAAATGTTTAGCTATCTTCTCAGCTCTGCTCTCACACAGCCCAGACCAAGAGAAAAAACAGTTGTTCACAGAGTGAATTTGGTGTCCAGCAGGGCGTCATTTCATTCCTGAAAAAACAAAAAAAAATCTATAAACTCATGTTGCGGTAAAGTGCTCTGCTTAAAAGTATGTTACGAGGATTTGATTATGTTGGCCAATTCGGCGGCACACAACTACACACATCCTCACACACTTAGACACACCTGTGGTGAGAGGGGAGGCTCAGTGCTCACTACTCACCCTCACTGTTTGGGGTCATAAATATTCATTTAGCATCTATCAGCCTTTAGGGATTAATCCCAATAAGGTGGATAAAATTCAGAACACAAAGCTACACGGCCAGCATGTTAAGTCCATTATATACTGTAAAGTACCAGGTATTGCCCACAGGAGACTAATGGCTTTTTATCAAGGATCCCTGGAGGGCTGCAGACCTGCCCCTCCAGCAGCACAGCTTCCATTAACGCAAGGCAGGTTTAGTTCAAGAGCACATTTTCCAAAAATGCACCTGCTTTAAAAGTAAAATGAGTGACATTAGTGAGACAAACAACCCACATGTTTGCTCTTTTATTTTCACAGAGAGCTACCTTTAAGACTGTGATTCTAGTTGAAACAGAAGCATTCTCTCTGTTGTGGTTCTAATTGACATAGTTGACACGGTTGCTTTTTTTTAATGTCTTGACAACAGCGCTGTTAAATGTCACAGCAAAAAGGAACTAAAGAAAATGTGTTGGACTATTAGGATCCAAAATTGGCAGCGTTGAAAAGGGAAATTATGTCCAACAGCATCCGGGCTCTAGTTTACAACATGCCGCCTTAATACAAGGTCATTCAAATCGACGTCCTTGTTAAAGCAGAAGTACAAACAGACTCCACATTAAACAGCTGCTTTCAAGTGAGCCCCATTTACATTTCAATCTAGTTCATTAAGCGCATACACTGTAATCTACAGCGTGCTTTAACAGAACAGATCGGTATTAACTGTACCGCCAACGCTTCAGAATAAAAGGTTTAGTGTTTATATTCCTCTGCCCAAACAAAACCCACAACACAACACTGCTGCATTCGGGCCACGGCTAAGGTAAGGCACCTTGAACAATAAAGTCAAGAAAAACTTATTTTTCCAGCAACAGACAAAAAGGACTCTATGTAGTTTACAGCAGTTGAAATGACATTTGAAAAAAAGTCACTCTGCCGTCAGCAACGTTTTATTTTGGTCCGACTTAAAGCAGTGTATGCTCAGTAATGAACAACCTACACTTTTGTGCACATGAGCTCTTTACTGGCTGTAAAATAACATTTTGCACTCCAATTTTATTCTTATATCAATTTCACCCTGGCTGGTGGAACTGTCTGCGGAGGCATCTCATACTTACACACACATTTACAATTTTTTTGTCTTCAGCACTTGGCTAATATAATTGATTTAGATTTTTAGATTTGTCATCGCATGCAGCTTTGGCTTTGTGCTTCCCCTCTTTATCTGCCTGCTTTTTTATTGTTTTATCTATGTTATTGCTTTAGAGGGGTTTTTTTAAGTGTTGGTTGCCTCTTAAGTATTGTTGTGTAAGTGTGTCATGATGTTGATTGTGGAGTGCTGTTGCTATCTGTGATAAAGTATGGTCTTTTTGCTCTATGCGTTTTCATATTATTATCTTTGTTGTAGCCCAATTTTGTTCGCTTGATATTATTATATTTTTCGTCACAGCATTTTATTTCCTGAAATATTGGTACTGATTGGTAATTTTTGTATAACTTCATTAATGAATGCTTTGATTTTTACTGTATTTTATTTTCTGCTGCTTTTATTGTCTGTTTTCTGGGATTCACCATGTTTTTAAAATAACAAATTTGCCAGAGTAAAGAAAACCTGTCACCTCAGCATACATCAGACAACACGCTACAGCTACATCATTACAAGGCAAATTTAAAAGGGTATGTCAAACCTATGGTGGCACACTGTCATCATCAAAACAGCAGGAGCAGATGAGGTGTGAAGAAGAAACACAACAGCATTCCACTTTCTTTACAAGCGCTACGCTTCCCTCGCCACAATAACTAAGAGGGTCCTCTATTTTCTTCTCGGTGGTGTGAGCCCAGCCCCAGCAGTGTCCAATCTATCCACCATTTTCCCTCCTACCTCTGACAGCACCTTTTCGCCTTGATTGTGCTGGCTGTGGTGTCGTAATTATGTCCTATAGTTTAGGTTAACACCCACCTGCCCCCTATCTCTCCAAAAGAAAAAAAAAAATAACTAACTGAGGTAGGAAGACTTTGGGAAACTAAAACAATATTCTCTATATTACATCTTTTGTTATTTATTTAACAAAAACTAAGCAGGAAAATGCAGAACACCTGAATGTAGAGATTCAGTAGCTTGTAGAACCGTCTTTAGTAGCAATTTATTGGAGTCATTTCCTCTGCTTTATTTCATTGAGGTTTGTGGTAAAGGAGTTCATGGTCAACTCAATGACCGCAAAGTTCCCAGGTCATGTGGCTGCAAAACAATCCTAAATCAGCACCCCTCCATCACTGTGTTTGACAGCTGGTATGCAGATTTGTGTGTGAAATGTTTGTACGTGTGATTTATACATTGTTAGTAAAGCCCCTTCTCCATTTGTACCTACTCTCATAGACTCGGCATGGATTGCCAGGACCCAACTCGGATCGACTGATTTTCCTTTACAGTTCAGCACTACCTAATATCATCATAGCAACCCTGCAGAGCATCCCGTGACGAAACGCGACACGAATTCGAGGCATCGAGGCGACGATATACCTTCTGCTCAGTCTGTGGCTTTTCGTCAGACTCAGGGACCACTGGGTTATTTTTTAGCCATTTCCCTCATTGCCTGGTTTCAAAAATGGCAGAGATGCTCTCATGACTCATCGAGTGACGCTACTGACCAGCCAATCGGAGGCCTGCAGTCTGATGACATCACATTTTAGTACCTGCTCAGATTGCTTGGAAACCTGGCTGAGCAGGTACTAAAAAAATACCTGGTACCAGGTACTATGACCTAATGGAAAACCCTGAAAACTGTGGCGAACCGTGCTGAGTAGGTACTAATGGAAAAGGGGCTAAAATGATGCCTATTGTATTTGCCTATTGATGCAGTTTTGCAAATTTAAGCTGTGCTGCCATGTTCTTTTTAGAGAGTAGAGCCTTTCTCCTGAACCTCTTTCAAACAAGCCTTTTTCTAATTATAGAACTTTAATATTTATCATGCTAACTGAGGCCTGAAGAGTCTGATTTGTAACATTTGCTTTTTTTTCAATAGTTTTTTTTCATTTTTTCTATTTTTTGCAGTTCCTCTGAGCATTGCAATCTGACCTTGGGGTTAATTTGCTAGGATGTCCACTCCTGGTAAGACTGGCATCTGTCTTGAATGTTTTTCACTTGTTCATAATCTTTCTCCCTGTAGAATAATGCACTTCCAATTGTTTGAAAATGGCTTTATGACCTTTCCCAGACTGATGGGCAGCAACAATTGCTGATGTCTTTCCTCCTTGGCGTTGTGTTAACACACATCTGAAGGCTCCAGACCTGCAAACTGCCAAAACTTCTGCTTTTATAGAGGCGCTCACACTTGTTGATGATCAATTAATCAAGTACATTTGATTAGCAGCACCTCAGCGACTTACCCTCTTCATTCCTATGGAAACACTAAGGGTGTACTTGGTTTTTCACACACTGCTTCTGCATTTTTACTTCGTTTTTGTTAATTAATGACACGTGTGATGGATGTATATTATTGTTGTTAATCTGAGGTTTTATTTACCTTATTTTAAGACATGATGAGGATCAAATTCTTATACATTATATCATAGAACTGAAAGGGAGTAAGTGTTCTTTTTTACCACGAATGTAGGTCTTAGTATGCCAGACTAGTTTTGCATGAGTAAAAGCCAGTGCAAAACTTTTGAAAAATAGCTCATTCCTCATTTTGAAAAGAAACTAATTTATTTGACTTGTCCTTTTGTTCAGAACTACACGAATTGGTGTAATCTTATAAATGTCAGCAAAACTGCCATCAGCTAAAATCACATTCGTTTGGTTCATGTGCGGATGATAAGAGCTTACATTACAGTATTTTTAATGAAGTTCTTTTTCTCTAACCACTTACTTGAATCAAAGACAGCACAATGAGACATGAAGTCCATCAATTAACACCTGAAAAGAAAAATTATGCATTTTTCAGATCACTTTGTCAGTTAAGGTCCTCTCTTAAAAAGCTACAGTGCTGTGAAAATGTATTTGCTCCCTTCCTGATTTCTTAGCTTTTTGCATATTTGTCACACCTAAATGATTCAAATCATCAAGCAAATTTTAATATTAGACAATGATAAGAGGAGTAAATATAAAATGCAGTTTTTAAATTAAATTTGTTTGATGGTCTAAATTATTTAAGTGTGCAAAATACATAAAAACTAAGAAACCAAGAAGGGGGAAAACACTTTTTCACAGTTTAATAAGAAGAGATCACTTGGAAGAATTTGAACATGATTTATTGAGATAGCGAAGAACCCATCATGACAGAATGGATTCCCAGTGGTGATAGGATTTAGGACAGGACCTCCCAGAGTGTAGATGGGTGGTGAGGATGAAGACTGAGGCTTGGATCGAGCTCCAACTGAGCTGTCTGTGAGGCCGAGGTGGGGAGGAGGTGGATTGCACGAATGAGAGTCTGAAAGGGAGAACGACAGTGAGCAAAGATTTAAACTACACAAAGTCAAGGCTGATTGACCCAAAGAAGGTTAGCAAGAAGATGACTAAACGGGTGTGTGAATGAAAATACTTAGTGAACATTTAGATATGTACTACAAAAAAGATCTGCGAATAGGCAAATTTTCCAAAAATAATTTGGAGTTACGTTTCAAAGGAAAAAAACACAAATCGGTGAATCCGCGAATACTGAACCACGAATAGATGGGGGGCCGACTGTATTGAGACTGACAGCATGGGAAAGAGGTAGTGAAGAAAAGGAGACCAACACCCAGGAAAGCAGGCAGATGACTGATTACAGATCTTTCTTATTGAACTTACACATAAGCTTCATCACTGTATGTCACAAGAAGCATTTCCCCTTCCCTTTTTTTCTCATTTTCTAAAAAATGAGAAAAAAAAATTGGCTAACATCACAAAGAACAAAACTCTTAAAATGCAAAGAAGCTTAGCACAGACAAACTGTCACAGTCTGTCTGTGAAGGGTAAGAACTTAACTATAGAAGGATAGGGGCATGATATAATTTTCTCATGTCCACCTGTTTCTTGCTACTGAGTCATGGGAGATAATTGAGTTTTTAGCTGCGTTCTGGGTCTATCATTTTTAATTCGCACATCTACGATCAAGTCGAGTGGAAAGGTGCCCCCAAAGGATGTCAACTGAGTATAATTATTTTCCTCTCTAATTAGCAAGGCATCAGAATCACAGCTAATTGAATAAACTTCTATACTGCTGGAGTGATGGCAACTGCTTTAAATACATTACAGCTGTGCATTACAGCTGTACATCCTTGTATACATTTAAAGCTGAATAATGAATTATGTTCCAGCTAGATCTGCAGAAAAAAACATCTTCGGTTTTTATAAATAACTCTCTCCCAGTTTTAATCTAGATATTTACAACAGGTTTATTTGGTTGTTTTAAACTTAGCAGTAATAAAACCATCCATCTGTTATTGTCTCTGAAATGTAACCAGGCTCAGTCTCTACAGCTATGCAAGCAGCCCTCTGAAGCTGCTCTCTAACTTGCTTCTTATATCAGCAGTTGAATTATGAGAGTGGTGCATACTGTAATGAATAACCATTTTATTACATCTCTAAGAACTTTAATAGCTATTGACAAAAACTGTGGTTAGCTCACTCCGCCCTCGGCCAACAATTACCAGACAAATTAGACTCTGTGGTACTGAGCAGCACAGATGTTTGTTGTCTATTAAAAAGCACAGATGATTCTTATTGGGAAAATGTCGCAGAAATTGAGGGAAAGCCTCATTATCGGCTTGGTTTATTTGTTTTCAGCTCGCTCCCATTACGTGAAAACAGCATTTTAGATGAGCCAAGGACTCTGCCTTGGTTCTGCTGCTGGCAGAACGGTGTCCTTGGTATTGTCATGGGATACAGCGTATTTGGCCTTCATGCTCTATGAAACTCGCTCCCCACCCAACCTGCATGAAACTTTCCTCTCCAAACTCACTAATGAGGCGGAGCCCGGCGTCAATCAGCTGTAAGAGCTTAAATATGCTTCTGTGGGGTTACAAGCAAACCTGTGCTGCCTGCTGGTTTAACATTCCCCACATCTTTGTGCACCCACAAGTCTCTTTTCATTTTATTCGAGCTAAGGCAACCATAAGTGGCAGGAATGCATTTCAAGCTCTAGCTGATACCTCAAAAAAAAATAAAAAATAAAAAATGGAGCTTTCACAGTACGTGGCTATCATACCTAAAAATATTTCCTTGACATCTTAAGAAAAAAAAGTAGTCTAGTTGTCTAATTTCTTTTGAAAGTAAAACCACACTGCAATTAAATGAAATATTGGACTCTAGCACAATGAGCTCCTGAATTCTGACTTTGAACCATCAGACTGCCTTAATTGGAAGTCATTATGGCTTTGACCCCCTCATTTCACAGCATCCACATTTATTATTCTTTACCAGTATGTGTAAAAAATCTTCCTACCTGCAGACATGCAATGCCCTGAAGGTAGCTGGGAATTTCATGGCGTCTAAACTACACAGCTGACACTCCTGTTTCAATGGGCCACCATTCTCTCTATAAACGGAGCGCCATTATGCTCAATAAACCAAATACTTTACAATCTATCATCACCCTGTTTCTATTTTTGCCCTCCGTTGCCAAAGATCCATGAGCATCATTCCAATGAAAACTGTGCAAGTGAATCAGCAAGCGGAACAGCAGTTAGTGTTGCTGTTTAATGTATGGTGAGGTCGCGGAGGTCCTGGAAATGTCGAGGTGTTCATAGCAGTGTGGGGGAGAGACAGGTGACAGAGTCACTGCACTTTATATCAGAGGAATAATTCATGTAGCACAAAAAAATAAAATAACAATCTGTGACATCTGACTCTGCTTGTGATTACTGTCGATATTCTCAGTGGTGCCACCTCCACTGAGCAGACTGGTGTCTCTCTCAAAACACATCTCAGACACGTAAGAATAAGAGCATTTGATTGATATTCTCATTGTGGTGGTGCTTACTGCAAAATTGCAGGTCTAAACAAAAACGGGGTCTATTGAAATTCTGATTCAGGCTTGCCCTAGTTTTCCCTCATATACATTTATATTGTTTGGGGCGGAGCTTGGGAATGGGGACTTATCGTAAAAAGATATTATCTTATAAACAAGTATGCGCGAGGCAAGTACCTTTCTCTGTTCTCTGGCGCTATGATATCTTCGGATGCTAAAAGAGACAGGTAATCTAGATAATTCTGCCCTGCAATCAGCTTTTTTTTTTTTTTTGTTTGCACTGCTGACAGCAGCATCACTGGTGAAGAACTTCCTCTCTACATGGCAAAGATAAACTGATACATTTTTTCTTTTTTTGCAAAAACCTGTGATAGGGAAATCTGTGTGATCATGCAGGGAAAATGACACTGCAGGTAATTCTTTGTGCTGGATTCATTTTAAGAGGGGAAATTGTGGCGTTATCGCGGGCAAAGTGGAAGATGGCTGAACACTGTGTTCACTTTTTTAACTGCATATCTGCACAGACTTAATTCTACAGATGTGATTTCGCAAAAGGTGGCAAAATTAATTGAGAAGCTCAGCAGGTGGTGGTGCATAACAGGCTTATGAGTTCCTGTCTTGAGATTGAATGTGACTCATGATGTGCAGTGAAGACATTATGTAGATGAATGAAATATCGGGAAAATATTATTCTTGTACAAAAAGATTTTTTTCCCCCTTTCTCCTCACACTTAAGAGGCTTTAAAATGCCGCTAACTGATTCGTCATAGAGACTGTTCAACTGCGGGGATATGCTATGTCCTAATGTTCTTATCAGTTTTATTAAAAATCAAGCACACAATTAGCCTTAGATGAATGTCAAACCACCCATGTTCAACCAGGTGTGAACATGTAAGAGCCAATCATCTGCACTGCTCATTCCTGAAGGCGGCAATATACAGCAAATGGACTCAAGCTTGCACAAAATTAAACTGCTGGTGAACTGGTTTCAAAGAGTGCTTCGAGCAAATATCTATGTGCTCAATGCGACTGATGTCTGCTCCTTTTGAGACACTCGATTAATTTATACCAGATAGTTGCAATTTCCAAACAGCTCTATGTGATGGGAGGACAAAAACAGTATATTTCTTGTGATGCTAATGTCGAATTCATAATTCAAACGGTTGATCATTAGGTTGACGTGTTAATCACAGGTTTAAAAAAATGTGACCTTAACAGTTAGAATTAAGTATTTCTTTATATCCATCAATCCATGTTTCTTAACCACTTGTATAGTTGAGTGTCACGTCCATCACAGGCCTAGATCTTCCTGTAATAACTGACAACGTTAAAACAGCTGACCTGTAGTTATAATATCTGGAAGTGCTCTGATGGAACTGCTAATCCCGCTGAAAACAAAAACCCTCTGCAGCTGGTCTCTTTTGAATATTTCGAAACAGATTCATTCACCATCACACAATGACAATACACGCATAAACTCCACAACATATCATCTTCATTCGCATCCCTCATTTTCACACCATGTGCTTGTGCATTCTCATGCTGTATAACAAAATTTGGGCAAACCTAAAATTGATCTGGGAATTTGAAAATTACTGACTAGCTTAACCACTGTTAACATGCTGTTTATGTTTTATGCATTCACAGTATCTGTGACGCTCTACTTAGAATGTTTAAATAACCTATCTGGTATTAATGAATGGATGATTAATCCCTAATTAATTATTTCAGACAGCTAGGAAGAGTATATTTTTAGGATTTACCAGAGTTGATTTTAGAGGAAAAACATCTACTATCACACAACATAAAGTCCCGTTTTACGTAAGGCATGAAAACATATCAGTCATTATAATTTAAATATATTTTACTCAAAGCAAAAATGACCAGGAGGAACACAAAACATAAAAAGCTGTTTCTTGCAAACTAACCTGTCCATTCAAATCAGTGACAGGAAACCTTGCGTGTGTGGGGCTTGTATTTCCCACACTCACTGAAATTCCATCTCAGGTGCCTTTATAATGTCAGGACCCCCAAGCTCCCATTTGGATCTCTGTTTTAATTTCAGCCAGCTCAGAATAAACAGATTCTGTTAAACTGTAGGTGCAAATGTAACATTCTTGTATTCTTGTAGTACTTTTTTTTCATACTGATAACTCAAAGCACTTTTAACTATGATCCACATTTTAACCAAACAGTCATTCAACACTTTATTCAGTGCACTTCATCTATAGAGTCACTGTGACATAAAAAAGAAACACAGACAAGTTTCACACTTTCAAGATTCCCTAAAAAAACACAATTTCCCCTAATTTGATCCGCACCGGTCGATGTAAAATCCATCTGAACACATGTGGGTCAAATTTGACCCAAGCAGCCTCAGTATATAAAAACATCTAGCAGCGTGAATTTTTGTGTACTCTGGGTCACTTTAGGAAAGGTCATCAAATTTCAGACTTAAAAGAATTACATTTAAAGTATCTTTTACTGCTGTCAAATGTTAAAACAGGTTAAATCTTAACAAATAAAAACATCGGTCACGACACAATGGCGAGATGTAATGAGACACTTTGTCCACTGCCAGACTTTGTAAAATCAACTTTAATCCTAACATGGCAAAAAAAAAAAAAAAAAAAAACTTTCACAACATCTGGGTAAACTCCCCCCACTGATGAAGAACATGTCACATGCTCCATTACTGCATAATGCTACATGTTGTTATTGCCTGGTGGGCATAACATCTCAAGCCAGGAATGTGAGACTGAGCAATCGACTCAGGAAGGGTAGTTGTTACTGAATGTGTACTAAGGATGGCTCTGCCAGAGAATACTATTTCAGTGTCCTTATGCATTAGCATACAATAACAAAAGATGTTTTGTGGTTTTACAGCATTTCAGTAATGCACTAATAATGTTACTGTATGTTTATGTACATAAACGCATGACCAGTGACCTGGCGATCACAGCATTTAAGTCAAAAGCAGAGATGGACTCTGTGGCTGTACTTGCCTTGTAATTTACCAGTTATGCGTTTTTAACACTGCTGTCATATTACAGGCCAATCAGCTGGCCAAGTCACAAGGAATTCTGCTGGTGCTTGCAATTAGCCATTCTACGCTCACTGGAATGTGACTGGCTAGTTTTACTGCCACAGCACAAACAGAGCAGAGATAAAATAGTTCACAATTCTGTTTTTCAGCTAGCAATATCCCTATAACACACAACACATCTGAGTTATTATATTTAGGGACAATGAGCAAAGCATTTGCAAAAATTCAACATATTTCGGCACTCATGTTGTTCTTGACATTGCGTTTCATTACCCACTGGCAATGCTCTTGAGCTTCATTCCCTTATACACTATAGTATTACATATATAATGTTGCTTAATTTTGTTGTGAGTGCATGACACTTTTCTGAAATAGACAGCCAGTGCCACAGCATCCCCTGCACTGGTAAACAAAGCTATCTATTTATAATTAATAGAGAGTGGCATTTGTAGATTTAGATATAAATAAATTACTGGTCTCAAAAGCAAACTTTGAAATGGAATATAAATAATGAAAGATATACCAGTCACTTCATTAGATACACAATTTCAGCTGCCCATTAATGCAAGTATCTAATCAGCAACTCAGGGAATTTAGGCATGGTCAAGAAGACCCTCTTAAGTTTTATTTTGAATGACTTTGAACATTGTTTAAACACTACAACCTTTGGGATGTTGTGGAACAGGAGGCTTGCTTCATGGATATGTAGCCAACAAATCTGGAGCACCTGTGTGATGCTATCATGGACCAAACTCTCCTTGTGGAACCTGCGCCACCAAGAATAAGGCAGGCAAATGGTGTACCTAATAAAGTGGCTGGTGAGCATATATATACCTGCATAATGTTATTTTTCTTTAGCAAGGCACCATGGCCTTGCATGGCCTAGTGTGGTGGAGAAGCGCACTTGTAGGCATGCATCTCACTGCATGTATTTTTGCTAATCACGTGTGTGTGCAATTATCTTGGCTCTGATTAAGTCATGACTAAATAAATGGTTTTCATAAATAATCTTATCAATGCCACCGATGGATTATGAGCATTTGTGTGAGATGGATTAAGTGGAACTGAAAAGAACAAATTTAATTTAATTCAGCAGTCATCAAGGTCGTGAAAGCAGCTCAGGCTTTAGACACTTGTCCTTGGGTTTTTATGAGCTTCTTTAAGAGCAATCAGTCAAACTCTGACCACCACTTGCGTGTTTTTCTGCAAATAATTTCTCCATATGTGCTTCTGTTGAAATACGTGCAATAGGTTGACTTCAAAAGAATGCTTTTTTACATCATCTTAGAACTCGGTTCTGCAGAACAAGGATAAAAAAAAGATCTCCAATGTTTAGCCAATCTAGAAATAAAGAGGGAATTTAATGGTCTGCAGGAAATACTCATAAAACTCATCTTATAAAGCTGCACTATAAGAAGGTTTGATGTAGGATTGCTACTCCAGGTGACTGCAACAGGGTAGCATTACCACTGGCAAAGCATTTAAAGAGAATTGCAGAAAATAACAATCAAAACAAGCGTTTGGAAGTGTTACCATGGTTTCACAGTTGTGAGACTTGCTTTTATTAGGAACAACACCTGACATCAGTTTCATTTGTTTGCTATCTACTGTACAGCTATGAAATCTGGTTAATTGTAGCTGTCACTGTAAACTGAATATGTGCAATATGAAAGTGGAAAGCTAACAAATGTAAGGGTGAATAACTGGTATGACTACTGCTTAATGGATATGCATCTGACCAATCGTGTCTTGGGTGAGGCCAAGCGTTCGCAGCAGCTGTCTGGGGTGTAGAGCAAACAGCTGACTGGAGCAATGCAGCAGACAGGTGCAGAGATAATTTGAAAACAATTGTCTTCCTTACAGAGAATAAACAAACATGCCCGTCTGCCTCCACCATTAAGGTGTCAGATATGTTTAGCGGTGAAGATGCTCCAGCTCGAGCCCATGATGCAGGTAGATTCAATCGAAACGCCCCAAACTGAAGCTCTTCATGAGCAGCCTCATGTTCCCTGTCGCTCTTCATTCATCATCACGCTCAACCAAGATGTATGGCTACATTTGAACAAACTGGTGTTGTTGGGAGCAAAACCAGACACAGGCAGAAATTATCCTCATTTTTCCATCGCACCTGCTTCGAGAAACTTGATCTCGCTTTTACACTGGTTCCTCAGCCAAAAACACAACAAAAAATAACAGACTCTCTCACCATTTAATTTACTGTGTTTGCAGGAAAATTGTATGTCTCAAAAAAAAATAAAATCTTGCCCAGTCTTCAACAACACCCCGTTCTGAAGAAATGAGAAAACTCTACAGTGTACAGAGCAGTGAAAACCACGTAAAGCCAAATAAATCAGTCTTATCCTTCCAATATAGCACATATACATCACTGCCTTGCTTCCACGTTGATCACCAAGGGACACAAATGAAAAGGGAATTCAAACATTTGTTTGTCTCGTATCAAAAATATAGCAAACTTTGCTACATTAGTAATGCATTGATTAAGTGAAATTTGAAATGGAATCAGTCTGTGTATGCTTCCACTCGGTTTAAAACTTGGGTACAAGGATGTACACATAGTTTGAAGTATAACTACATCAGTCTGCTTTTGTCCAAAGGTCACTTGGAGACAAATGATTGCCAGCTGTGTCACCACTGGTGTCACAGTGACTAGTGGGAGAAATAACAAAAGAACACAACATGGAACACAAGGGCCTAAAGGTAAAGCGATACCTTCCTCTGTCTTAAGAGGCAATGCTGACCTACCTCCCTGTGAAGGGTTGTTTCAGGTCCTGTGACAACCCTAATACTGCTTAATGTTACTTGACAGTTGCTCCATAAAAATGTACACGTTTTACACCTTAAAAACTGCTTACAGGGTCTGGAAAGCATTGTGTTTATGACAGAAATAATAAAGTCTTCAGTGGATTTAAATGGAGCTTCCTGAAACGTGACAAAGCACATAAAGCACTCCCTGGAGTTAAAAAGTAAAATAAAGTTAACTCAAGGTTAACTCATCATCGAAAAAACCCCACAAAATATTTACACACCAGATACCTCATATAGTGAACTGCAGTTAGCACTGTAGCACCATGTTTATTTTCACACAGGAAGTGCTGTTGGGGTCGTTGGATCAAGCTGTGTTCTGCTATAGTAGATAGTCGACCGTCACAACCGATGGTCGGTGCAAGGTAATGGACTCAAATGCAGAATTCAGGCAGACGTACGGTCACGTGTTAAAGAGAGTTTATTTACACAAGGGTACGTGAACACAAAGCAGTGAGCAAACTGTGGGATAGAGCTAATGTGAACTATGTACAGTATATAAACGATGAATTACTCAGGCTAACACAAACTATGAACTTGACATAAGGCACCTAAACTGTGTACCACTAAGATTCTGTGACTTGGGGCAAGAGGGGAAGGCAGGCCGGGTAGAGGTTGCTGTAGAACTCAGAGTCACTGGATTGAGATAAGCAGATCTTAGAGATTGAGATCTGTGGCAGAGAGGCAGGCAGGTGAGTTACCGAGCAGGAGCTGTGGCTGTGAAGGCGTTAAGGGGTCCAGCGTCCAGAGGTGAGGGTATTTCCAGAGGAGGAACCT
>VVHJ01037371.1:2331-15098 GCA_015107715.1 Tylochromis polylepis
GAGAGAGACACAGACACACACACACACACACACACACACACACACACACACACACACACACACACACACACACACACACACACACACACACACACACACACACACACACAGGGCTGATTACACAGCGACACACAGGTGAAGCTCTGATGAAGCCTCGCAGTGTCAGCTTTGTTTTATACATAGATATAAAAATGTGGATATGTACTGATAAATGATCAGAATTCTAATATTTCTGCCTGTCTGAGGTGAAATTGAATCGAATCGATTATAGAAATCAAAATTGGTACCCAACCCTACTCTGCAATAATACAGAGAATGAAAACAGGAAATAGCCGTAAGCATGACGACAGGAGGAAAAACAAGACTGCAAACGACCCAAAATGAACGTGCCCGTCCGCTGAAGCACTGCAAGGAAATCAGTTCACCCTTAAAGAGAGTCAGACTAAAGCCTCGCAGCCTGCAGCGAAAACTCAAATCTTCTACTGGATTTGAGATTTCTTTACATTTCCAGGTCCGCTCTCAGAGCAGAGGACCAGTGACAAACAGGACATCCTCATCCAACCATCGGCTCCTGTACTCTGGGTCCAGGTCTAATCAGGAACCAGACCGGCTCACCTCCTGCAGCTCATCTAGGGGGACACTGAGGGGTTCCCAGGCCACCCCACAGTCCAGGCTGTCCTGGGTCTCCTCCTGGTAGGACATGCCCAAAACACTTCACCCAGGTGAGGTGTGGTGTTTCTCTGTTTCTGGGCAGTAATCATGAGAGTGCTGTTGGAGAGTTCATTTACAGCAGGTAAATAAAAGAGTGATGAATAAATCAGTCGGCCCCTCGGTGTGAGCGTTATCTCTGGATTTGTCTCTGTTACATGTGACCTCTGCACAGACACCATCTCCCCTCGCGGGACAAAACAAACAGAACCTTTCTGAAAATGTCTGGCAGAGACGCAGAGACCGGGTCATGTGATCCTCCTGCTGAGGTCAGGCTGCTCTTTGTTGGCTGGAAAGGAAAATAATAATCCTGCCTCGAGGCTCAGATTCATCTGTGTCCTCCTCATTAACAGTAAAGCTGCACACAGGCAGCAGGTCCTCTGTGCACGCACACAGAAACACCTCAGATCTATAAAACCAGACGATTCCTCCTGTCCTAACGAGCTCTGAGACAAAGGCGGAGGCTGAGAGACGACGTGAGGCTGGAAACTCATGTGCAGTCCAGTCATGTCCTCCTCTCACTCTCTCAGCAGAAGACTGAATCAATGCAACACTGCCGAGGCCTCACGACCATCCAGCAAGGGTCCAAACCTGCTGTCAGCATCAGCCAGAACACACTGACGGATGGAGGGTGGAGTCTGTGCTGAAAACATCACAGCAAGTGACGTCCAGCTGCTGATCCATGCTTTGAACACCGCTCGCTGTAAATATTTTCACTCGGGTTCTTAAGATCCAGATGTGGGACTTTCTGGAAGGACTCTTTCCCATTCTACAAAACTGGATACTTGTACTCCTGCTTCATTAATATGCACCATCACGTGAAAACTGAAGTCCATCCTTACTGCTTCCATTCAGCCAGCTGCTGTTAATCAATGCACCGATGAACTGATCGCCATCAGTGTGAGGGCCTCTGTTACAGCAGGTCTGCAGCATTCAGGGGTGTTAGCATGATGCTACAGTCCTCCCAGGAGCGGACGTCCCTGCAGATTCACCATCTCGTCTCCACCTCAGACTCTGCAGGCCTCAGTTGGCAGGTTAAAGGTCAAAGTTCAGCAAAGACTGCTCACATACGGCTGTTTGGAAGTGCTGCAGCAGAAAAACTCTTCACACAGCAGCACAGCTCAGCTCTGCAAAGCTGCGTCTGAACAAAGACTTCTGGAATAGACGAGACCAAACAGCTCATACAACTGTGAGCCGGGCGGAGGAGGGACGATGATCTGAGCGCTCCTCAAAGTATTCTGGAGTCGGTGTGACGCCGTCTGTCCCACAGTTTAGCTGGGACCAATCAACAGACAAAGAACCCGAGCACAGCAGCAAATCTCCAAAACAAGGTATGAAGAAGCTGCTGCAACGGTCCAGTCAGAGTGCAGAGCTCAGAGAGCTGTGCATAACGAATGCTGCAAACCACAAAGAGCTGAAGCAACGCTGTGAAGAAGAGTGCAGCAGAGTCATGTGACAGACTGATGACATCACACAGAGGCATCACCGTCACTTCCTGCTGCTGGACGAGGGTCTACGAGCTGCCGGATCGTGAGGTGGACTTTTTGTTTTCACATGACTGGAATCACTTTTAGCTGAAGCATTTTCAGTTTCTCACTGTGAAACACGTAAATAAATTAAGTGTGTTTCTTTCTTTAAGAATATTATAAACGAACACTTTTGGATCACGTGACTCTTTGCTGGTTATAAGTTTGGTAATTAATGGTACGAACTCCTTATTGGCCCAGTATTAGCCTGTTATCACTGAGCTCTAGTGTAAAGTGTGTTTTTAAAGCAGTCAGATTACAGGCTGATGCTCAGGTGTGTGACTCTAACCTTTAACCTTTACCACTCACAGATATGTGAGGTCTGCAGATGGAGGAGGAAGCAGGAGCTGAACCCTCAGGGCACACTGAACCGTCCTTCGAGCTAACGCCGCCCTCCTCCTCTCCGGTCAGCGCGGCAACATCGTGCTTTTCCCACCGCTGTGCGGACTCCAGCTGTTCACCTCTCAAAGTGCACTCATAAAGCTTTCAGTGGTAATTAGCCGGCGTGCGGCTGACGGCGAGCCTCTGAAGCGGTACGAGATGTAACGAGTCAGCAATCGCAGATCTAGCTCACTGCTGAGAGTGAACATGTCGTCACGTGAATGCAGACCGCTCAGAGGAGATCAGCCATCACTGCGAGCGCTCGGTCAGCCCGTCATCTCCACAAAGACGTGATTTCAGACTGAGCAGCTCTGTCTTTGACTCATCGGTGGATTCATGGAAACATGAGCTGGACGCGTTATTGAAAGGAGATGTTCCCTGCTGGTTCCCTCTGACAGATGTCTGTGGCGTTCACGCGCTCGAGCACCTCCGTGCTTCTGACTCCAGGTGGTACGCCTGCAGACGCAGGTGTGACGGTAAAACCGCACCGTGGTGATGAGACCGTTTCATGCAGCCATCAGATTACTGCAGTGAATGAAAGGAAATGACTGATCTGAGGGCAGAGCTGGCGTCACTGCGCTTTAAAATAATTGTAAAGCTTTGACACAATCGACACGTGAACTGTGCAGGGTTCATGATGTCGGGGGAGAAATGGCGCCCAGAGCAGGAGGTCAGGAGCTCCCTGATGTTCTTTTGTTCATGATGTGTCCCCGTCGTTACCGCCTCAGCCCACTGTCAGTCCACCAGTCGGACCTCTCAGATTTCAGAGGCTGTTATTGTCCATCAGTGTGGTGGAGACGAAGGTGACGGAGCAGACTGAAGCCTCGTTCAGGAGATTTTTTTCCTCACGTTGTTTCGTCCCAAGTCTCACGAACACTTCCAAAAAACAGCAGCCGGTTCCTGAGAGTGGAGACTGCGCTGGCGTCACAGATGAAAGGAGCGAGTTATCCATCTACAGAGCCACGCATGCTGCTATTTAGAGACGTGTCCATGGTAACAGGTCAGCTGATGTTAGCTGACATTCATCAGAAGAAATCTGTTTGATGCGGCGAGGACGACGCGCCCCTCACCTGATCACAGCTACCTGACACACACCTGAGCATCCACGCTGTGCATAACTGATCCCAGCACATCCCCAGGTTCAGTCCTTCACTGATGTGTGTTTTGCATTTCATTCTCCTCCTCCTCCTCCTCCGTGGTACACCATCCTCTTTCAAAGCAGTCTCATCCACAAATGTGAGCGAGCCTGATAAACTGTGAGGAGACGGCAGATCAGTAACAGCATCTTTTTATTCATGTGGAAACTGATCTCAGATCTGAGCGTTCTAACATCCACCTGCTGATCCAGCAGCAGCTTCGTCTCCTCTGTGAGCTCCTCATTCTCACTGGAGGAAGTGTGAGAGAAAGCAGCAGGATCAGCTCGCTCTGTGACCAGCGACAACTAACCTGGACTCATCGGAACAACAACGGGCTTCCAAAACTGATGGCAGTGCCTCCACCCACCCCTAAAATCCCCACATCACACCCCCATCGAGCCACGGGGCCCAGACGATACCAACAAATACAAATGACATCAGCGTTCACACAGCTCGCCTAAAAACAGAACCCAGACTGTCTGCAGGATGCTGGGACAGACTGGGAGAGGAGGTCAACAACCCCACGTCCTGTGCCGTGAACTCTGACCCCCACCAAACAAAGACGAGAGAGACAGTCTGACCAAAGCTCCACGAGTCCGAGCTTCAGCAGCCTTCAGCTCTATGACCATCAGCTGATAATAGGGCTAAAGAAGCGCTCAGACACCAAACATCTGCCGACAGAGACTTCAAAAGATTTCACAGGAATCAAAAAGCAGTTTGTGGAGATCAGAGGGAGCATGCTGCCGCCAAAAAACTAAAAGCCAATGAAAATATGTCAGGTGTGAAGGCTGCTCGTGCTCTGACGGTCCACAAACACAGCTGTAGTCAGCAGGACGTGCTGAGAAGATCCTTCTTTAACCCAGAAAACACAAAACGCACAAACACAACACACCTGAACACGGGCCTCGGACCCACAGCTGTTTCTAATGTTGTGACTGGGAGCTCTGTGTCCGTCACATCCACGCTGCACACAGAAGCTCCCACTCAGGTCCACCAGACTCAGTGAAACAGCTCCCACACCGTCTCCACCAAATCTGTGCTCACGCTTCAGAGAACCCTCATCTCATCAGTAACCTCATACTCACAGCGCACAGCTGGCAGCGCCAGGCTGATGAAGAGGAGCGCTGTCACCGGGATGAAGCGCTCTGCGCACATTTTACACCTCCTCCACCTGCACGCGCACCGAGAGCCACGACTTCAGAGACACTCCGCGCACACGCGCACGTCTGTCACGTACACACAGCTGTCTCTCTCACACACACACACTCACACGCTCTGGTTTCTCAGCAGGACGCCGTCCCATCGGTCCGGCAACGTCCAGACAACAAGCTCCGAAATGCGCCTGCGCAGAGAGAGCGAGAGAGAGAGAGAGAGACAGAGAGAGAAACAGGGAGAGAGAGAGACTGAGAGTGAGACACACAGACACACACACACACACACACAGACAAACAGCTGATGCTCAGATGATTAAAGAAGTCTCAGCTCCATCACAGGTTACAGACTGTATATAGAAGATGGACGTGCACACCTCAACATCAGTTGGTTACTGAAGTTCAGAGTTTGAACATGTCATTTTTTAAACACAGGCTCACAGCTCCTCTGATGTCCAGCAGAGGCAGCAGTGAGTCAGTCTCCATACACAGCACCTGTACAGGGTTTCTATAACACCTGTTAGCAGCAGAACCACCAAAGGTGTTATTTTAACCCCTTTAAATGTTGAAGTAATTGTGTTAAAGTAAAACCTCATCATCTTATATTGTTTACATTTTCCAAGAATCTGAGCTCGCGGTAACAAAGACAGCAGCTCGGAAACACTTTGATCCAGCTGCTGAGACAGGACAAAACATCTGGGGGATTCTGTGACGACACCAACGTTTCATTCAAAACTACAAGAGCATCCAGCTCTGAGCTTCCTGTGATGACGTCACTGTTGCACCTGAACGCAGGTGAAACTGGAAGGACCTGAAGGGCAGATGTTTGACTCCAGCCGTTTCCTGGACTTCACTCTAATCGAGTCACACGTTCATACTCGTGCTGTCGTCCGCGAGCGGTCTGAGGTTAACGACCTCTACAGCTTTCCCCGAACACACGAGCACCGAGGCGCACAGTGGACCACACCAGATGAGCCTTTAGCGTCCATTCGTTGTTTCTAACCAGCACACAAACGTGGCCTGAACTTTACCAGGACTCGTTCTGTTCATCCTGACACATCGGGTCAGCTTTGCGTTTCACAGGATCAAATGTGATTGTTGTGCTAACCTTCCTGACCAGCTTTTTAGTCCTTCGATCACACAGAGACGAGTCAATAAATAAAAGTGGAAAAACTGAAGCGAGTAACTTTATTGGAGTCACTCAGATACAAACACAGATACAAAGAACATAAAAATTCTCCAAAATAAATTTATTTCCTCATCAGTCTGTCACCGAAGGCTCAGAAAAAGTCCGAGGCCACCACTCGCCGTTTAGGCGTGCTCTGTGGGGCGCCGCCCTTCTTGTTGGTGGCTGGTGTCCTTTTCATGGTGGCGCTCAGCGGTGTGGGCGGAGACTTCAACACGCCAAATTTGGGTTTCTGCTGGGGGTCGAAGGGAACTCGTGAAGAGCCGTCAGGACTCACCAGCAGGCTGCGATCCGTCTTCTTGAACTCTGCACCAATCAGAGAAAACGTAAAAAAATAAAACGACTCCAACACTGAGAAACATCTGGTATTACAGACGTGATGAAGCACACAGACCCACAACATGTTAGAACACAACAAAACACCGTCAGGAGAACAAACAACACCTGCCACCAACAGTAAGCGCTGCTGTTAGCCCCTGCTAGCTGCTGTTAGCCGCTGTTAGCTGCTGTTAGCCACTGTTACTGAAACTGTCTTTGAAGTGGATCCAACTTTGCTGGACTTTGTCACTTAATGAATAAACTCTCACATGATGTGAGAACGCAGTCAGACTGTTTATCAGAGGACAGTGTGTGTGTGTGTGTGTGTGTTATTATAGGTTACAGGTTGTATAGCAGCAGTTATGTTCAGGTCTCATGGTAAAGGTAATAATAATATAATAATAATTATAATATTGATGATGATGATGAACTGAGGCATCGGGTGAGCTTCACAGGCGAACTGTACTCCTCCGACTTTAAGCTGAAAACATCTGGAATATTGATAAGAACCATAAACTACGGCGAGTTTCTCACCGGCTGTTTTGTTGTTCTTGAGGCCAAAGGTCACCTTCTTGGAGTCCGACTTTGGCGTCTGAAGCTTCTGTGGAGAAAAACGCATCGCGCGGTCACAGCAGGTGAAACCTCAGGTATTATTATCTCTCTGAAGTCTTTCATTATTCAGTGTGAACCGTTTCCTGTCTGAGGGATCGGAGGTGTGGGAGTGGCTCAGAGAGGAAGCGGCTGTGACATCACCAAACCGTTTCCTGTCTGAGGTTCTCTCTGCTCACCTTCCTGCTGGACGCCGGTGTGCTCGGGCTTCCTTTGGTCTTACAGAAGAGCGGCGTCGGCGCTTTGGCGTTGCTCTGAAACGTGATGAAGTCTGACTGTGACCCTCCGCCGCTCTTCCTCTTCTTCTTCTGTGGTGTTTTGCTGCTCTGGGGCGTGGCCACGTCATCCTGAAACAGAACATCATGTTAGAGAGCGATCACCTCGCGGCTTGACCGCGTCACCTCATCAGACACTCACGCTGGTACGTCTGGGTTTCTTGGTGGCGGTCTCTTCTTCTTCTGCTGCGATGCCGTTCATCATCTGTAGCTCGTCGGCCTCGAACTCGAACACCACGGGGATCTTCCTCTTCTTCTTCTTCATGGCAGTTTCTCTGTCCAAGGATGCCATTGCTTCACCTGCCCCGCCCTCCACCTGCGTCTCAGCGGCCTCCTGCATCACGCTCTTCTTCTTCTTCTTCCCTGGTGTCTTCCTGGCCTCCTGTCGGCCCTCCTCCTCTGGAGCTTCTCGCTGATTGTGCTTCTTCTTCTGTGGTGTTTCAGCAGCGGTCACGCCGGCTGTCACTTCCTCTTTTCCTTTTTTCTTTGTCTTCTTCTTGATGAGCTGCGGCACCTCAGCTGCTTGCTCTTCATCAGCTGGGATGCTCTTCTTCTTCGCTGGTGTTACAGTGTCACTTCCTGCTGCAGGCGTCTCATCTGCCTCTGAGCTCCTCACGCTGAGCGGCAGCGCTCCTTCAGCTGCCATCTTCTTCTTCTTTTTAGCAGGCAGCGGCGTGCTCACTTCTTCTCTTGATACCTCACAGCTTCCTGTATCTGCCGTCATGCCCTTCTTCTTCTTCTTCTCCGATATGAGCGTGCCTGCAGAGGAAACCTGCAGCTCTGTTGTGGGAGGAGTCTCTGTGCTTTTCCGTTTCTTCTTCTGCAGTTGGTCCTGGTGATCAGGTGGTGTCGTTGCCTCAGAGTGGAGCGTTCCTGACGGCGTCCGTGCTTCTTCTTGAGCTGTTTGCTTCTGTTCTGGCTGCTCTGCGGTTCCCTCAGCTTTCTTCTTCTTCTTCTTCTTTTTTTTCTTGGCAGGTGTCGTCGTGTCGCTCTGAGGCAGCGGCGCTGCCGATTCTTCTCCAGATGCTTCACAGCTTCCTGTGCCGGCCTTCACGTCCTTCTTCTTCTTGTTTTCAGCAGTCACGTCTGCGGCGTCGGCGTCCTCCTCCGCCTGTTTCTCCCCTGAGGAAGCACAAACACATCATCACTCACTGAAAATCATCCGTCATGTTTCACAGACTTTCCTTCATCGTCTAAACTTGGACCACGAGCACGGCGGCGCTCCAGCAGGAAACAGATGACGTCACGCTGCGTTTAGAGGTCTGTCCGAGCTCCACCCGTTGGAGGGTTTGAGGAGCTGAGGCTCTGTGACTGACAGCCGGGCTCAGTCAGCAGACACGCTTCACACACTCACACCTGAACTTCCTGTACCTGCATCGGCCGCAGGTACAGGTGAGCACAGAGAGGACGGAGATCCCGTCTGCGTTTATAAAAATGACATCACAGGAAGTCCGAGTGTCACTCGATTCTCTCTGGAAACACAGAAACCTGCGGCTGAGCCTCACTGAGATGCTTTTTTATTAAATCTGACATCAGACAGAATAACTGAACCACCGTCACCATGGAAACCAGGTGAATCCAAACTGGATTTAAAGCTAATTAAAAGTAAATATGACATTAAACTGTAGAAAGACGAGTTCAGCTTCATGACTGAAACATTCATTTTACTGTCTCCTGATTGGCTCGTTGGCTCAGGTTCAGCACCAGAATCACCTCTGCTCTTCGACTACGCTGAGGGACTGTCATCATCATCATCATGTTTGTAAACAAAAATAAACAGCCTGGATTCAAGTGAACCTCAGAGTTTGATGAGCTCACAGTCACCTTTAACTGGTCTTCTTTAGTCTGAGCCCGGGGTGTCCAACATGTGGTCCGGGGACCAGAACCAGCCCACTGGATGTTGGTGTGAAACCTGAAGTGAGGCGACTGTAACCTGTGCACCTGTAAGGCCAAGGTCAGCTGACCACCTGCAGCACAGGTGCTGCGCGTCCTGTTCTATAAATAAATCCGTCATTAAACAGAAGCAAAAACCAAAAAACTGTTTTCACCTGTTTTTAAATCTCAGCGTGAGTCTACGCAGAGACATGGAAACATCAGCTGGTTTTACTGGTGCAGTCTAAACGGGCTCAGACTGACTCTGTGGCTGCTCACCTGAGGACAGGTGAGCAGGTAATACTGCAATACTGCGAGTACTGCATGTACACAAACAAAACACCGCATCACTTCCTTATAAATCATCGCAGGCCGCTCCCTCCTACGTTTAACTACAGCACTGTGATGATAACGATCGACCATCCATGCTTCCGTCACCAGCACCGGCACCCCCTGCTGGACATTAAGCAACACCTACTTCCTGCTCTCACCTTTCTTTGCTGCCGGCCCCTCCTCCTCCTCCAGGTGACGTCTTCGCTTCTTCATCCTCTTCCTGCTGCCGAACATGTCGTCGTCCTCGTCCGTGGAGACCTCCTCTGGGTACTCGTCCTGAGGAAAGACGCCTGACAGGAGGAGCAGACGGGGTCAAAGGTCAGAATCTAACTGGCTGTTTGGACGTGTGAGTGTGAAGAAAGGTGGAGGAGCAGTGATGGAGGCTCGTACCTTCACTCAGGTCCCGCAGTCTGAGAGTCAGCACCACCAAAGCAGGCAGAGAAGAAGAACACAGTTAGTGTGGGGCTGACACCGACGAAGAAGAAAGCCTGCAGCTTTCTGCAAACATTCATCCCTGCAGGCTCCGCCCTGAACAACTGATGGAGCCGACGGAGGCGTTACTCACGTCTTTATGATCTTGTAGAGTCGCTCTCTGTTGGGCGCCGGCACGCCGCTCCGACCGGAAACCTCTAACAGTTTGTCCGCCAGCGCAGAGTAATCAAACTACTCCGGGGGGGGGGGGCAGACAGGAAGTAAAGTCTCAGATAATCAGACTCATGTTTCAGTAACATCACATGTCAATACTGTCATGATTTAAAGGTGGCTTCATCACTCAGCCTGAAATCACTGGTGAGTTTCAACAGCGAATGATTTTACTCTGACGGCTTCGCCGAAGTACGAAGCCAGCTCGGGCCTTCACCTGCAGCACCGGTCCAACGTCTTCATCACACGGTGAGTCCGAGTCCAGGTTCTCCAAGTGAACAAACTCATCATCATCGTCATCACCTTCTTCTTCGTTGGTTTTGTTTCCTGGAAGAATAAAAAGGACCATCAGAGTTCAGCGACTTTAGAAGAGCTGAGCTCAGACAGAGAGGAGACCGCAGCGACCTCCTCCTCGTCACGTTCTTCATCACAGCTAACGTGTTCTCATTCGAGTCCGACCACCGCCACACGCCCTGAGCTGCACGGAGGCAGGAGCGAGGCCGCCTCCTCCCCGTGTGGAGACGGCGTCACCGCATCAGGCTTTGTTTAAAACCTAATGAGGTATGTGAAGGTGGGCGGAGCCGAGTTTAACGAGGTTCAGCATCAGTGACTGAGACACGGACACAGGTAAGCACACCTGTCACCTGCATAACAAAGATCGGCACCAAACACACGTCTGCACTTCCTGCTCCTCCTCCGCTCACTCACCGTTGAGCTGCTTCCTCCCTGCTTCCTCCTCTTCGTCACCTTCAGACGCCTGTCCCGAGTCTGAGTCCTCGGACGCTCTCACCTCCTTCATCAGGTCCTCGATGGCGAAGGGAGCCTGATCGATGATGGTGCTGAAGATGCTGCTGCAGATCCCGCTGAGCAGAGTCCGACTGCAGGGGAGGGGAGGGGGGGTGCACAGGGTCAGATGGTACCAGCAGTTTGTTACAGACAGCAGATCCGTCAGCTTCCTGTCTGAGGAAACCGACTTCCTGCTTTAAAGGAAGCTGTTGACAGAAGCCAGCCGATTGGCTGAGCTCACAGACTCACTCTTTGGTTCTCGCTGCGGTTCTGCAGAACGGCTCGATGAAGGTCAGGTTCTGATCGGCGGTGAGCTGCGGACAGGAAGCAGAGGTTATTCCCAGTGTCACAGCCGTTCCCGACTCACTGCACCGCCCTGTGGTCCGCGGTGCTATTACACCTGACAGCTCACGCGTGAGGTCAGAGGTCGTTTCTTCATTTTAACGGTACAGAGAGTGATGTCACGTTGTGACTGCTGTGTTACCTGTGCCGCTCCCGCGGCCGCCAGCTCGGTCAGGTAAAGGTCGAGGACGTGGAGCTGCAGGCCGCTCGGTGCCGCGGCGTCGCTCTGCAGCAGCTGAGCCGTCAGCAGCTCCAGGAACTGAGACACGGCGCTGAGGAGACAGGAAACAGTCACAGCCCGCAGAGCCACAGCAAACCGACCGGGACTCAAACCTGCGTCCACTCCTTACCTGCTGTCCCAGCTCCGCCTCCTCAGCACCTCGAAGGTCTGCCTGAACACAAAGCGCACCAGCTGACAGAGAGAGAGAGAGAGAGCGAGCTCAGGTTACAGTTGCAGAGGAGACGTCAGCTGACTGAACACCTGTAAATCAGTCGCCGGAGGGAGTCACGGACGCAAGCTCACCTACACTGATTCATCTGATCAGCAGCAAACACAGAATGGAGCGTGGGACTATCAGGAAGTGCCGTCACTAACCATGTTACCAACGCTCAGGTGAGCCCAGGTGTCATATCTGAGGATCAGCACGAAGCTGTAAGGTGTGTGAGGTATCCAAGGACGCTTGCGCCTTGAAACCCTGGATCTGAACCTCCCGACGTTCCCTCCACAGGTGTCCGGACATGGCGGCACCGCAGAATAACCGCCTTTAGCCGGACGCTAAAATCCGTGCGGTAAACAGATTTGTCACACTCGGGTGTTTGCGGCGTGATCGCACTGGAGAAATCTGGGGCGTTTACTTTGGTGGGTCAAGCGTGGTTGCTTCAACTTTCACAAGTGAGTAAACCAATCAGATCACTGCATCATCACACAGACACTCATCAGAAGGTTCGCCCTCAGCGCCATGTATGTTTACGTCTGTCATCACGGAGAACGGTGGCCGACGGCGACGTCGCACCGGCCGCCGACTCCTGATGTGTGAGCAGGTGACACTCACCTGGAAGAACTTGTCCATCCTCAGCCGGTCGATGCCGGTCCACTCCCTCTTCATCGTCTGCAGGAAGCTCCGCAGGTACGACAGTTCTGTAGGACACACCTTCATCATCATCACCTAGATCAAAGCATCATCAGGCAACAGAGGTGTGTGTGTGTGTACAGGTGTGTGCGCTCACGCTGCTGGGTGGAGGTGAAGCTGTGGATCAGGGTGGAGATCTGCTTGGAGAGTTCCTCCTGAAACACAGCAGAACTTTAGACCCTCACAGGAGCTCACAGCATCACGAGACCCTGAGGAGGGGGCGGGGTTACCTGCAGCAGAGGCTTGTCCTGCATCCACAGACAGTAGAAGAGACCCTTCCACAGTTTGAGCAGCTCCTCACATGAGAACTCACCTGGACACAGACACACGCCATCATCCAGCTGCAGACACATCTGTGTGTGTACACTCACT
>VVHJ01037374.1:0-38549 GCA_015107715.1 Tylochromis polylepis
GGCCGGTAGGGGGGGGGGGGGGGGGGGGGGGGGGTGGTGGGGGGGGGGGGGGGTGGGTGGTGTGGGGGGGGGGGGGGGGGGGGGGGGGGGGGGGGGGGGGGGGGGGGGGGGGGGGGGGGGGGGGGGGGGGGGGGGCGTGAAGATTTTCTTGTAAAACAAAGGGGGGGCCTAGCAAATTGAGTTTGGGAACCACTGGCTTAGGTAATGTGGCGTCAAGTATCAGCTTATTGTTAAGCTGTTACAGCAAGTCTTGATCACATGACCTCAGAGGCCTACTGGGGATGTATGGATGTAAAAGTTGTCTGGTGTCTGTTGGTGCTCGTCCACGCAGGGCTCCAAAAGCCAAAACCAGAATCTTAAAGTGGACTCTGAAGCTAATGCAACTGAATTAGCAACAGTGTGACACATGAGTACTTAGAAAAATAGTTTAAAGTCTTGCAGCAATGAGTTCAGAGCATGACGCAATGGAATTCAGCTTGGCGGTATTTCTTAAATGATTAAAAACAGGAGCAAACCAGAGATTTAACGTAAGCAGCCAGAGTGAAAGCTGAGTCAAAGGTCATCCCAAGGTTCCTGATAGAAAATGTAGCAAATGTGGCCAGGGGACCTAGTTTCCATTAAATCTGTCAGGAGCACAAACAAGGACTTCTGTTTTCTCTTCATTAAGTTGGAGAAAAAGGTCTACCATCCAACTTTCAATGGAGCCTAAGCACCTGTGCCAGATCTGTAGCTTAAAAACATTGTGTGGCTTAAAAGAGAGATACAACTGAATGTTACCTGCACAGCAATGATAAAGAAAAGATTTTAAAAGTGCCCGAAGAGGGAGCAAATATAAAAGAAACAGTAAAGGCCCCAAAACAGAACCTTGTGGCACACCATAGACAAGAGAAGTGGAAACAGACCTGAATTATTACCCTTCTCCACTTTTTTCATACACGATGGCTAAAATAATTACATAAAAATAATCGAGTATGTTAAGAGCAAAATGTTAAAGGAAACACTTATAAGTGAGGTAAATTACAAAATGTGATTGCTTAGGGTTAGAATTGACTCAGCTCTCAGAGGGTTAAATCTCATTTTTCAGAAGCACACATTTGACTGTGAGCCAGCCAGAACTTGTTTAAACTGCTGGTGACTTTGTGCCTCTGTGTATCCACATCTTTCGCAATTTCTTTACTGTGAAGGTGCAATGACGTTGTAATTTTACAGGTCAAAACTAGGGATCGTCTAGAGAAGATGTCCCAACAGCCACACTGCCAATGTCATCTGTCTTTGGAAATATTATTCTGGTGCCCTTTACTCAGTGTTTGTGAGTTAGATCACAGCCATCTTCAAACTCCAAATTTTCATTTTGATCTCAGCTACACACCTGTAAAGTTTCATTACTGCATCCTGTGAAGGTTTCAACATTATCACTTGTCTGACACAGCTCTGCAGTCAGGAATACTTTAGGTTATGTCTGTTATAGAATTCATCAAAAACTAAAAGTACAAGAAAACAAAATCTGACACTTTGCCTTTACCTTCACTCACAGAAAGGAAACACTTGTGAGAAAAAAACAGATCAGATTTAAGGAGATTTTCTTAGAAAGGTGGTCGGAGGAGGATACTTGTGTTAGCACTACAGTGAAGATAAGATTAAACAAGGAACAAGGTGTAATTATGTGCAATAACATGGAAACTTCATGTTTTCAGGGAAGTTAGCTCCTCAAAAAAAAAAAACCAAAATACAAAAACCCACAAGCAGGCACAGACATGCCTGGGAACGAGTCTGTAACAGTAGCGCTTCACTGTGATGTCAGCTATTTCCAGGAAATGCTGCAGCACAAAGCCGACATTGAAACCACAAAAAACTAAGGCTAAAACTTGTTACATAACCTGCCAGCTATTTCTCCCGTTTAATATTGCTATTACGGTTTCCTAAGGTGATATGAATAAACTGCTTTATCTAACATCCTGAACCTGATCATTTTTTTATCACACACTCATGTGAAAAATAAAGTTTCTCACGGGACTCTCTGCAGTCCTGTGAGAAATAAGTACACCCCAAGATTCACTAGCTCATTAAACCACCTTTAGTAGCAATAACTTTATCAGCCTCTAACATCTCTGCGGAGGAATTTTGACCCACACTTCTTTACAACGTTACATCCGTTCATTGAAGTTTGCAAGTGTTTTTTTATGCACAGCTCTCTTAAGGTCCCACCACATTTCAGTTAGGGTGAGGTCTGGACTTTGCTGCTCTGCTTGGAATCACTGACCAGTTGCACGACCCAATTTGGGTCAGTATTTAGCTGTCGGATGGATGGCCTCATATTTGACTCTAGAACACTTTGGTGTACAGAGGAGTTCATCGTCAGCTTAATAACTACAAGGTGCCCAGGTTCTATGCTTGTAAAACAAGCCCAAATAATCACCTTCCACCACCGTGCCTGTTTGCTGATATGAGGTGTTTGTCCATTACGACCAAATCACTTTATCACTTTGGTCTCATGTGCCCAAAGGACATTGTTCCAGAAGTCTTGTGGTTTGTTCAGATGAAACTTTTCTAACCTAAGCCATGCTGTCATGCGCTTTAACACACACTGAATCCTTCAGACCTGTAAACTCATGATCAGACAGTCAATGGATATGATTAGCAACATCTGGCTGCTACTTAGCCTCTTATTTTCCTGTGGAACCAGTAATTTAAAAAGGACAGGACTGTGGACTCATAGGACTTTTAAACACTGAAAACAGCAAATATTTGGTATTTTTATTTTATTTTATTTTATAGGGTAGTTTTATGCCTTATATGTACAACCATTAACTCTTTCACTCACTCCTTCACTGCCCTTTAAAGCAGTTATAATGAGTGATATATTAATTACAGTAATATACCATTCAGCAGACACTTGGTAACCAGCTGTTGAACACAGTGGAACATTTAGCAGCTAAATGATAGGCAGAATTCCCCCTCGGGAATTGGTCGACTCTATGAACAGCGCTAAATGCCAGTGAACTTCTGACATATATTTGCTATAGCTGGATGGCTAAATAAGCAAGATGCAGTGTGATATTTCAGTGTTGTTCCCAAGTGGCCACAAAAACTCAGTTAGGTTTAAAGACATGTGTACTCTTAAAGTCTGGGTTTATATGTTGAATCTGGTTTGCCGTTGGTGCTGAACAGTACCTGAAGCAGACGGTATGCCAGTCACTGTTAAGGGCCTGGAGGTACTGCTCATCGTAGATCCTCTGTTTGCATCCCGCACACACGGGCAAACTTCCTCCAGCTGTAATGACAGGAGACAGACGTGCTGATATCACCATATTAAAGCTCATTAAACATAAAGTTATAAACGGTTCTTACAAAGAGATGTGTGTTTGTGTGTCTGTCTATGTGCCATCTCTGTCGCTTATCTGGCTATGCAAATCATCAGTGCTGGTTTATAACCCAGCTCTAAAAACACACAAATCAAACAAACACAGCACACAGTGTCTCCTCCATCGTTACCACCCGAGCAGAAACAATGCACCATCTGAAGGGGCAGTTTTAATGAGCATACGGCTCAGCAGGGGCGAAACCACCAATTTGCTACATCGCCCTATTTAATAGAAAAACTCTTCTTTGTTAACAAATCATAACATAAAGAAACACAATTTTTTGCCTGGAAATATAGGATAATATTCAAACTTTGGCAATGAAAAAAATTGAACGATTATGACCAAAATGGCATAAAGCATCCAGGTTTCCAAAGGTACTTATGATCAGCTTGGAAAAGTAATAAAAGGGTTTTATTTTACTTTTCCAAACCAATCTTGGGGGCCTCTAATTGGACATTTTATCCCTTTTTTTCTAGTCACAAACTTTCCATTTTTCTTAATGTCATTTCCCTCCTGTGATCGCTGGCAGGATGAGAGATAGCTGTATTGCTCCTGTTATTATGTTATTCAGACTTTGCTTTGCCCTTTGAGGCCAGTTTCAAAATAACTAATTTAATTTAATATTAATTTATTTAAATGTTTTTTTTTAATGCTGAAACAAAATTAGAAAGCTAATATTTGAAATTGGGAAAGAATATCATACTCACTAATTTAACAGCTTTTAAGCTGAAAAAAATCAATGTTAGCAGCTCAAAAACTGTTTCCAAATTAACTCACAAAAATTCAATTCAATTTCAAAACCATGTCTCAGTTTTTCCACATTCAATCAGACTAATGTTATATTAAGGAAACGCTTCTGTTACTCAGATGGGTAGTACTGTAGTCATTAAGGCCCTGCCCACACGTATACGGGAATTTGGCAAACTGTTACCTTTTCAGTGTGTTTCAGTGTGTTTTGGCCACCTATATCGCCATCTGCTGACAGTTCTTCACACGTTTTTTTGTGTGTTTTTGTGTGGATGGGGATATTTTTTAAAACAAAAGCAGAAAATCCCTGTTTTAAAAAAACCCCTTTTGTAGGCGACATCCAGCTGACGATGAACACAAGCAGCTCAGACAACCATTTTGCATCTCGACGTCCATTTATTCTTTTCACACAATGCTTCCAATGCAAAACAAAAAAGAAAAAAAGTCCTCCTTCACTGCACTTTTCGCACTTTGCAAAGCCATTCATCAAGCCAAACTGGACCATTTGGTGGCCTACAGACCATATGTTTCCCACCACTGGGTTAACGTGATTAATATCAGTGCAGAAAACATGGAGGTAGCATCTGGGTTAACAGACTTTAATATAAAGTGTCAAGATACAACTCCAGCTCTCACTATACCACAGTAATCAATGTACGATTACACTGGGTAAAGAACTGGCAATAAGTATGTTATTGCAAAAAAGCTACACAATTTACCTGTACAAAAGCCCACAAAATGAGCCACAACACAAGTATTTACGATCTCCTACCATAATCTTGCTTGTAAGGGTATGAGTAAACAGTGGACACACTGTTTTTGGCAGCTCTATAGTGGCTCTACAGTGTGATGGTTTACACATATCTCTACCACGTGAGAGATACCTGGTTCAGTCCCAGAACGAGAGACAGACCCACTTGGGGGTCACATCTGGTGTGATAATCTGCCACGTCAAACGTGGAGCTCCCTGCTGTGGCGACCCCTTTGTGAATAAGGGAGCAGCTGAAATGAGCTATTCTATAAAGCAAGCTTGGTTAACAAGTACAAAACTAATCGAGTGTAGAAATCACTGAGATCAGGGTGATCATGATGCTGGATTGTATTTGCCTCGGAACGTCAGATTGAGGGGGGCATTCCAGTTGAAAATTCCCAACTGGGAACTCAGAAATTCCTACTTCCGACTTCAAATGTAAGGCACAATGAGTGTGGAGGCGTGGGTGCATGTTGTAAAAGCAGGAAACGACACAAAGAAACTAAAGAGAAGCTGAGCTGCTGCATAAAACGATGGGAGGTAGATGGCTTTTAAAATAATGTAGTTATCATCAAAACTGCTAATAAAATGGAGATAAACACTACCTCTAAGTATAGCGTGCACACTTTGTATTGTCTTTACAAAATGCAAACTAATGCAGAAAAGAAAAGTAAATTAAACAGAATTAAAGCTAGACATTGGCTTTCTTCTACTTCTTTACTGATAAGATCCGTTTCCATGAGAGGAATGTTATTAGCTGCACATCAAAGATTCCTACTCTGAGGAAAATCTTCATTATGATTAGAGTTTCAGGAAAAAAGCAATTTGGTAGAGCTAGGATGATTTATCCCGCAGTGAGGGTTCATCTGGTGCAAAGGGTGAGGCGGCGGCGGCCGACGTTATGCTGTGTTAGATGCATTTGTTGCCTGAGTGAATTTGCCTAAAAAAAGTCACAAGGCGAGACTTGGTAAGTAACAGCAAACACAAACATGACAGCCAGTTAAAAGCATTTCATCTGTGGGGATGCTGTTTTGATTAGTAAAGAATAAGACTGCACAGATGCTACTGCTTCAGGTTCCCCCTGCATTACTCTGTAGGAACTTCACTGCTGAGCTCTTAAACTTGCACTGCGCCCAAGAGTAACATCACGACTGTCACCTCAGAGTAACAGCCGAGCGTGGCACCTCTTCATCATGGCCTTTCAGCAAGAAGTAAAAAGAGTTCTTCTGCACATACAAAGCAGCTATAAAGAGGCCCAATTTTGAGCAAGGTTCAGTTCAAGGCTCAACATGTAAACCAGCAAAAGTGCCACAACATCAAATCTGGATACTGGTGGAAGTGTATTAATAAAACTTAACTCTGTACAGCAGCTTCAATTATTCATCCATCCTGAGAACTGAAAGCTGTTTTGGCAGAGCTTTGGGTGCTGATGTCTGTTGCTAATGCTTTTCTTCTCCACTCCTCCAGCCTCCTTTCTTTAAACACTTTTTTTTTACCATCTTTTCTTTTTTTTATTGTGGAGCATTTCTCTGCATGATCTCTTCCCTCCTGTTGACTACAGAGAGGCCAGCCAAGGCAAACAGAAACACACCTACATTCTGGCACAAACTGTAAAACCTGTGCAGGTACAGGTGCGTACGCCCCCGCCCGCTCTGACTTAAAGCAGACACTTGCAGATTAGCTAATCACACTGCAATGCAAAGTGAAACCTTACATAGGAGGTCCATTGTTCACCTCAGTGAAGCTGACTGACAGCTCGGTGTGCACAGTTATCTCACACCACATGCCAAAATATGCACAGAGATCAACAATGTGGTTTACCAGCTGTTCGAGCCATAGCTTCTTGAATCAACATCCAGAAAACAATGAATTAAAAAACATACAATTAAAACAGATTAATCAATAAGGTTATGTGGCTGATTGATATGATTAAATCTACACTGGTCACACACCCAAAGGTAATCATAGAGTCTTTAGGAGTCTTAGTTTGGTGCAGGCACAACAGGAAACTCTGCCCTCTGTGTGTTTTTCACACAGCGTGAAGGCAGCTCTTAAAGGACAGTTCTCATGTAACAACCTGTTTATAAGAACTGCATGCTGGATTATTGGAGAAGGCTGGCGGCAGATGAAGAGTGTGGTGGTGTTGGTGGTGGCCTGAGGGTGAACGTTGCATACAAACATGCTGGCCGCATCCACTCGAAGAATGGCTTCATCTGCGGCACAGCCTGGCGCTCCCTGTACACGAACCTATTTCTGTACAGTAAACACAGAAACGGCGCAGTGTGCAGCTTTTTTTTCTGTTGGAGCATCTTCTGCGTTTCGAGGAGCAGGGAGTGCGCCGCCGTCTCCGCATCGCCCGCCCCAAAAGCCTAAGCGTGTAACCAGCACGCAGTTCCTTACCTTCCTCCTCTCCCATGCGTTCGTCCTTCCAGGTGCAACAGAGCAGCATCAACCTCATTCACACGCGGAGCTCCGGGAGAGAGCCAGCTGCCTCTGCTCGACGGATAAACGGTGTCCACCGACACACACCGCAACGCGCCCGGGGGTCGTGTCGCTGCGCGTCGGTCGGTCGCTCCCTGCGGCGGCCCACACAGCTTCCTTCTGCCTGCTGGCTGCACGTTTCTGCGGCGCTTCATTCAAGAGAGCCGCTGACCAATGACGCTGCCGAGCAGTGCGGAGGAAACAGGAGGCTGGCCAACCACAAACACGCCCTGCTTAATGAAGTCTGGTGGAGGAGGGGGAGAGACAGCGCAGAAACGCCACCACAGTAACTACAAGATAACTACAAGTAGACTGAGTGCGCTCTGGTATAAAGGCAGGTAAAATATTAACACGTTGATGCATGACAGTGGCGAAAGGGGTTGAGATATGGGATAGGTGGAGGTGCTGGAAGTAGCTGTGTCTCATCGAAGTGCAATTGCAGAAAACAAAGAGTGCAACATAAAAAGAAGCTGGAACGAGGTGAAAGAAGATGAAGTGGGTGGCTGGTTTGAAACCCATCAAGGCAAATCTGAAAGCAGCTGCAGTGTAGTCACTGTAAACAGCAGCATAAAAACTGAGGTTTTATTTAATGGTTAAGAGATGAACCGCTGAAGAGTGGATAGAAGTCTAAATCGTGAACTTTGCTGTGTGATGAAAGTGGTAGAAATGGGGCTAGATTTAGGAGCCATAAAAGCAGTTTAACGGTCATTTAGCAGTGCAAAGAAGTGTAAAACAGACAGCAAACAGAAGCCTGAGCGCACAATTCAGAAGTTACCAAATGGTAATTACTGATTTTAGTCATTGCTTAAATGCAACACAGTCACCGCGTCCATTTTCCATTATGGCTCAGTGCAACACACGGATTCTGTGTGTACAGCATGATTATATACCCGAATCATCTCTGAATTTTCATTGTACAATACACAGAACCACAGCAGAATGCACACTTAAATTTTTTTTTTAATCTAAACCATCCTAAGTCTGGAATTGTAACATACCTGCACAGAGAGACACAAATGAATCAGCAGCGTTTGCAGTGTGAAATATGAATAGACTAGTGTAAGTGCAATCAGATATAACAACCTTCAGTTAACCCAACTCAATTGGCCACTGGCTCACAGCAGTTTTGAAACACATACACAAAGCCACTCCCAAATTAGTGCCAATTTCACACAATAAATACGGAGGCGAGTTAACGTGCAGGTGATACCGTCTACCATGTAACACTAGAGTGGACATAGGATGGCAACCTCCTTGCAACTAGGAAAAAAATGGAGGTTCACCAGTGATTACATTGACTTTTTTGCTGTTGGATACTGATTGCATTTGTCAGCTAACATCCTGCTGGTTGTTTAGAGTTTGAGGGTGGTAAACGCTTTCAATGTCGAACTGATTGCACAGGTTGTTGGGTGGGAGCCAACCTGTCTCCAACCAGTGGCTGTCCGACTCAGAGTGACTGGCAAAGGTTTCCAAATAACTTTATATTACAGACATTTGTTATTTATTTATTTATTTATATTATAACAAATACATTTATAAATGCAGACAGACTATAAACATTTGGCAAGAAATCTGAGTGAGACCTATATAAGGCATGGTTCTGATTGGATATTGTTGCCATTGGTCATGGTCATGTGAGCTAACACAGGTGATTTAAGATAGTGCTGTCTTATGTTTCATTGTCTGATGAAGAGCAGATGTGCTCGAAACATCTCACACTACCAGATGCAATAAATAAGGCTGCTGGAGTTCTGCAGTGTGTGTTAATTCTTTTCTATGTTTACATTTTTTCGGCTCTGTACCTGCTCCACGTGGTGGTGAGGATGGATTTTATTCCTTTTTTCTTATTCTGAGTCTGTATGACCTCAACTCCTCTGTACCTCTTTGCAGCAGGGGACTCACTTCAACTGGATACAAACTGGTCGCTGTCCTACAGCAACTACGTCACCGTCTGTGGATGAATTTCTAGATTTCTGTTTCAGATCTGAGGTTCTGCCTGGACTCTGAATGTAATTAGTTAATGTGAATTTTATGTGCATGTAGATGGCAACAGGTTTGTATTTTTGATAATATATCACAGTGAAATGTGGTATTAACATGTAATTGCCAGCAGATTCATAGCAGACTGATTCTGTGTTATTGCACTAAAGACAGCAATAAAATGGTAATGAAGATGGCAGCTCCCTGCAGGTGGTTGCATACCTAGTTTCTGTCTTCAAAGCACACATTTTAAAGGCAACAAGATTGCAAGCTCATTGCATGCAATCGCAATAATTTTGCTTGTGCTGCAGTCTCCAAACACTGTTTTCCCATGTGTGAGTATAGCATTAATGGGCACCAAGTTAAAATATTTTTTGCCTAAAAATCATCATTGTTTGGACATGATGAACTTAACACTTCTCAAAGCCACCTGGAACAGGCAGTGTTCAAAATATACACAGAGCAATACAAACTTCTCCAAAAATGCTCTGTTTATGTGGCTTATAATGATAATGTATTATTATTACTAAATATATGTATTGCCCAAGGGGCCTCCTGCAATTAGACACATTTTTTGAGACTAAAAAAACACAATTTTTTCTTCAAGAATCAGTGGTGCTGGTTCAGTGTCAGGAGTGTCGGTATGGGGAGATGGGAGTGGAATAGCTAAGCCTGAGCCAGAGGTTTGATCTGTTTGTCCTGGCGGCAGGTCGCCAGATAACTGATTTAGTACACGTATGTACAAAGGGTCTGCCTGCACCCATTACATGTTGGCTAAAGTAACACAAACACATTATTTCCTGTTAGAAATTAAGTAAGCTAACTAATACTAGGAAAATCAAGCAATTATTACAAACAGATTTATTGTAATTGCCAGCTGTAGAAAAACAGAATTCGACTAGAGTTTCACAGTGACATTGCTTTATGTCTGCAGTAAAGCCTCTGCTCCTGGAACAACAGCGTAAGCTACTTTTACAGGATGTGGATCACGGGTCAGTGGCTCTCCCAGGAGATCTTCAGGGAACAGCAGTATGAGTTCATTACTTCCAGCTGGCACAATAAGAACAGAGCTCATAGTCGCCACACGGATACTCTGGCAAACTAACCTGAGGTTTGTTTTCATTATAGAGAAGAAATACTTCACATACAATAAATCTGATAAGTGATTCATTTTTCCTAGTGGAACAAAAACAGAACTCATATGAAAAAAGCTCTAAAGCAGGCAGGACTTGAACCCAGGTTATTGTTCCAGTGTTGGACTGATTTGACACTCCCCACCAGGTGATTTTGATCAGCCCTCAGGACGGGCAGCAAGAAGTAATGAATAAGAAGACGCGAGTTCTTTAAACACATTTTATTTTGTTATTTGTTAAAGCAAATAAAATGCCGGGATGTCCGGGAACAAGTCACATGTGTGCCGTGGAAACTTAAAAAGTGCAAAACCACACTGTTCCTCCTTATAAAAACAGTTTTAAATAAAGATGAAGAGTATCCCACGCCACATAAGACAAGGTCTGACCCAGCAAGGCTCAAAGACAGTTCTTACACAGCACCGAGTGAAGGAACTGAAGCCATCGAATTAGTACAAAATACAGTACACAGTTACGGGAAGAGATGGGGGGTCACTTGGCAACAGCGCTCATGAACCTTTGGTCAGTAAAGCCTTTGGTTTTGTTTTTTTTTAAAGTAGCTCAAGTAAATAAAGAACAGGGATTTTGTGCCTCACATAAACACAGCGGCACTGCCATTAAAACAAAGTATTAATCTGTATTACAGTTAATAACAGTGAATAAATGCAAAAGCAAAGGATTGGTTTTCTTTTATGCTCACACATTCCTGATAACAAAAAAGCTATGAGTCAAATCATGGTGCAACAAATCTTGAATAATGACCAGTTACATAAATGTAAATGAGACTAAACATTTGAAGCAGACTTAAACACGACACATAATGAAACACACACGCACATACACGTCGCGTACATACCAGAGCAGTATCTGATTGATATTTGAACCCACTGCTTTTTGATTGTCTTCAGCAGAAAATGTTTGGCAACATTAAAAATAAATTTTTTTTTTTAAAAAAGCTGAGAAAACTGAACTGCACAGCAACAAGAATCAGCAAAGTTGCTGAGAGCAAATGGGTTGGCCGGAGCCCCAGTTACCACCGCTTTATACCCAGCAGGCCTAAAAATGGCTGCAGAGAAAATGGGGAGCCAGGAACCACACTGGCATTGGCTGGATATCATCAGATTTCGGACTAGCTTTGACCAACCCTACCCGGTCGGAGAGGAGCAGACGAGCTCCGTGCTGCCCAGTGAGACAGATCACCTTGATTTAGTTTAGGATTAAAGCAGAAAGGGAAATCACTCGTGGGTCACATTGACAGCCGATGGTACAGACAGTTCCAAACAAACGATACGCACACGCGCAGGTGTGCGAGCACGGACGCAGCGACACATGGTGGGCCGGTGCGGTACAGAGTTAAAGCTGATTAACTTGAACATGTTAATGATTAAAGGCACTGTCAATAACATACGTCACATCAGAACATGTACAAAATTCTGGGTCGGTGGGTTTGTGTAAAAACAGACACTGAAGTCAAGTAAGTAAAAACAAACATCTTTACAGGTTGTCTAATTGGGCTTTGCATATAAAATGTACATTCTCAATCATGCAGTAGCACCATGGTTTCTTGAGGTCACTGGATCTCGAGAGATCCTCTACTTCCTCCTCCCACAGTATTTGCCCTGGCATCCTGCAACGCCACCTGCAGCAAACACCGGCAACACTTTAGTCTTTGCTTAGCAGCAACATTTGTTTTCAGGATGCTTCTTCAACAATGTGCGCAAATCTTTTACCTCTATAGATTCCTCCGCCTCCTCCTCCACCGCCAAGGAAGCCCTGCAGAGGACCGTACTTTGCTGCTTTGGCTGCAAAACAATATTGTTATTATGGTTCCAGTCTGATGGTTCTGGCCTTAATGTCAGCTGACTGGACACTGGGCAGATCTGCCCCTCTATTTTTCCATGCATATATTTGCATATTTAATTATTCTCTTGGCTTTTTTGTAGTTTTTGTTTTCTATTTTTACAAGGAAAAACTTTCTATGTGTAAAATTTGGTACTTTCAAATAAAAAAACAAAACACAATATGATTCATTTCCTTTCAAGAAAATGTTCTTCTAGATACCGTTCTCACTCCCGAGGCGTAGCATATTACGCGAAAGGTAACCGTCCGTGTCCCTATGATACGCTCTGGATTGTGGATGGAATGATGCTCCCGGTGGTAACACACGATCCAGCCGTGTATTCCAGCCCTAACCCTAACCTTACCCCTAACCATAACCTTAATCCTAATGTTAACCACAACCTTAATCGTGTCAGATAGTGGTTTCCAAAGCGATTCATGATGGGAAAGTAAAAAAAAAAAAAAGTACATATGTAGATTGATTCCAAACGGTTTTCATGTTTTCGAACGCGTAACATAGAGACGTGTTGGGTGGCTGAAAGCGTAACATACTGACAATTTGTCAAAAGCGTCGGTATGTTACGTTTTGGGATGAGAACGTGCTGTCTTCTAGTGCATAAATGTTTAAGAACTTGTCTTTTTCTCGGCATGTCTCATCAAAGTTCACGTTTCCAGTAAGCAACACAAGCCGCAGCCTCGCAAGGATGCCGTTTATGGCAGGAGACACTTGCCTCCAAACACAGGTGCTGGAAATTGAACTGTAGATGGATTTACTAGTGAAGTTTGTACTGTAGACCTGCTCAGCAAATAATATTAATAAGGTAGGTGACATATGACAGAGAGCTGCTGATATACTGGACAAGAGCTTTATCTTAATCTAATCAACACCACCAAGATGAGATGAATAATATTTATAATAAACTTCTACATATGAAGTTTTTGAGTCCTGGTGACTGTGAAATACTTTTTAGGATGGCTGCCAAGAGGCACACTTACTTTACGAGTACTTTAGTAAAGATCATTTTGTCACATCATTGTGGACAGATCCACAATTCACCAGCCCAAGGAAAGATGTGAAAACCCTCATTTGTCATGTGAATGGCATGACATGAAAATGCATGCATGTCTCAGACCAACAGCACCAGTTCTCCTACAGGCTGCGTACTTTCTCCCCTCATTTTCTTCCTGCATACCAACAACTCCACCTCCAGTCACCAGTCTGTCAACCTTATGAAGTTAGCAGATGACACCACCTCGATCGAGCTCATCACAGGTAGGGATGAGTCTGCTTACAGAGGGGATATTGACAATGTGTTCTACTCCATCCTCACCTTTAGTCTTTAGTCTTAGTCTTAAAGTTTAAGTTGTTTCCTCAGTGTTTCCTGTCTTATCTTCTTCTTATTGTGTTTATCCCATATGTTAAGATCATTCACATGTCTGCATTCCCCCATTTAGTTACAATTCTCACTTCCTGTTTTATTTTGATAGATACCTGCCTCTAGAGTTTAGTTTTACTTCTCCTCCTGTGTAACTGTCTTTGATTATCTTCATCTGCATCTTGTTATTCACTTCTCCTAGTTACTCTCATGTGTAGGGTTGCTTCCCCTTCAGTCTTTGTCTCAGCATCTGTTGTGCTCTTTGTGTCCCTGCCTGTTTTTGAAGAGCTGTGGATTTTTTTCCCACCATCTATCAGAATTTGAAATCGGCCTGAATAAAGGTTCACTTTTTGTTTCTGTCTGCCTCTCAGTGAGTCTGCATTTTAGTCCTCATTTGGTGATTCATGACATCTCTATCGCCACCTTATATGTTGCTGCCAAACACAAAGGTTGACTGCACCATGTCATCTGCTCTACTGAGAAGGCGACAGGCTAGAATCTGCACTTCTAGGACCCTGAGGTGGGTACGAGAGATTGCTGCTGACCCCTCCCACACCTGATATAGACTTTTTTAAGTCACTTCCCTCTGGCAGACCATTAAGACCAACACCTCACGGCACAAGAACATTTTCTTCCCGTCTACACTTAGACTGTTTAACAATCCTCCAGTCACCTCCAGTTATAAATAACATGTTACATTAACACATGCTTATTCAGGGCATTACCATTTTATAAAAAAAATCCTCGTTTGGCTAAAGTTTTGGCAATAAACCTTATTCAGATTTCATTCAGACTCATGCATGCACCGTTGAAAGCTGTACGTCAGGTACTCTGAGTGATCCAACGAATTATATTATAGCCTCTAAAATAGCATGCGCTTTCTATGAAATTATCCCACAAGCAGGAGTAATTGAGTTCAGGAAAATACAGATTATGGTGTGTTCATCATAGGGGTTGAGCTGCACCATCTGCACTGACCAGCCCACACCCATTTTCCAAACTCATCTCGATAATCTGGCATGTTGGCATGCTCTGCCAAGAAGTAGATTTAATGAGATATGAACTGGAAAATGAGTAGAGGTTCAGGGAATCACTCACTGAAACAATGCCTTTATAATGTCCAAAAAAATAATGTTTTTTTGCACGTGTGAAGTAATGTAATGAGAGGACGTGGTTGTTTGGTACCTTGTTGAGGAGTCAGCGGGGCTGGCACATATCCTACACAACAAGAAAGACAAATACAAGAGTTGGTGTCAGCAGAGCAATGTTAGGATGGAACCACTTTGGGTCTGTCACACAGGTGGATTCATTTCTCCCAGCCAGGATGTGGTCAGAATTAAACTGTTGACATTACAGAGGATTGCTCAGGAGGCACTTAAATGTAGAGCTGAGCTGTTTGTTCCAGACACATTCTCAGTGCAGACAAGTGACCAGATTTTACGCAGACAGTAGTCTTCTCCTGTCTGCATTTTGTATTTAAAATACAGGCATTTAATTTTGTGGATAGAGGTGCATGTGGTTTGTCTGCTTAAACTGAAGAAATCAAAAATCAAATGATTTTAAACTTAAAATTGAAAAGTTCCCAAATTCTTTTGGTCTAAAAAAAACCCTTCATTGATTAAGAAAATCAAAAATCTTTATGAGTAATTAATCAAATTCAAATTAAACTAAAAAATTCCAGACTTTAAGTTTAATATGAGGTGTTTTTAGTTGGAAATGAGGATACAGTGGAAATCTCTACTGTAACTTAACGAGTAAAGAGATCATGATAAGCATGACATGGAAACTGTGCAAGAAGCTGGAGCTGCGTTTACGTGAAAGTGGTCGACATAAAGGAAAGGAGAGGGAAGAATAAATACTGATGAGCCATCAGGTAATATTTTTCCTAATGTGGTTTCTGCATCATTTACCGTGTGTGAGAATATTGTTGTAAGAAAGTAAAACCTTCTGTTGCTCCCCTCTCCTTTTCTTTAAGCTGTAAAGTGGAGGCAGTTTCCTGTCTTCCTGTTACCTGTGTGATAGCGCCTCAACATTAATCCGGCTCCTGATCCAGAAACAAGGACAAACAGTTAAACAATCATCCGTGCGCTAAGTCCTTCGCTCGGTGGAGGCAGGTTTATTTTAGCAATACACTTACCAGTGCTATGAATGTACTGTGAATTACAGTTTTTCATTAGGTGCACCTGTTCAACTGCTTGTTGATGCAAATATCTAATCAGCCAAGGGTCAAGACGGCCTGCTGAAGTTCAAACCGAGTATCAGAATTATGAAAGGAAGATGATTTAAGTGACTTTGGTGTGAGACTGGCTGGTCTGAGTATTTCAGAAACTGCTGAGCTACTGGGATTTTCCCACACATCCATGTCTAGGGTTTACTGAGAATGGGCTGGAAAAGAGAAACTATCCAGCAAGTTGATGTTGTCTGCGTGAAAATGCCTTGTTGATGTTAGAGGAGAATCACCAGATGCCTTTGATTTGATAGGAAGGCAACAGTTACTCAAATAATCACTTGTTACAATTAAGATATGCATTCTTTTTCTTTTTTCTTGAACAACAGAAGGCTGGAAAGATTGTCTGCTGCGACAACACAGCTGATGAATGAATGATGAATCTATGCAACAAACAATTAAGGCTATTTTGAAGGTAAAATTGGTCCTACCTGGTACTAGCAAGATGCATCTAATAAAGTAGCTAGTGAGTATACTTCAGTCTGCATCACTGAAAAGCACACTCTTATGAAGTGTTAGCGCCTCTTTTTTTTTGGAGTTCTTATTCTTGCATGACAGTCCGCCTCCTATACAGCCACACACTCTCAAAACACCCTGCCACTGTTTTCTGCCTTTGGTCCCACCTTCTAAAGATAAATGGCTCTATTTTGTCATTTGTCAACACTGATTTATGGCACAACCAGTGCCCTTAAAAGGTCACTACACAGAAGTGTTTATCACCAACAACAGTAGGTAGTATGTTACATAATGTCTGGTGTGAATTATTCAATATACTTTAATCAAATTGTGCATATAGGAAGTAGTTGTTTTACCTTGGTAGTACTGCTGGGGGTATCCTCCTCTATAGCCAGGAACTACACCTGTAAATTTGAGAAAAAAAAAAAAAAATTTTAATGGAGACATCACAGGCCTACAGATAGAAAATATATCACACAATATGAATTGGATTCATGTATAGAAGAATTTGTGTTGGCAGTAAATCCATTTGCACTAAATGTTTTACAAGTTAGTTATGATTAAACAGCCCAGCATTACTCTGAATATGACAACTTGACCCAATTTTCATAATTACAGATTTCTCAGTTTGGCAAACCTCCCTGATGGAAAAACTGTGCTGCAAAAATGAAAGCCATTAAACCATCTGCGGTAACATTTCACACAGAGGGATTTGTCTGTGTTCACTGGGAGATGGATTAAGGCAGACAGCTTTTATGACTAGCTGTAGCCGGGCAGTATCTGTGAGGAAGTGAGAGCAGGCGGCACTGTCGGCTGCTGCTGTGTGATTGCAATGATCCATCACGGGTGGGCAGAGGAAGAGAAGAAGAGGCAGGTCTAAAAGCTGTGCAGCAAGTGTACATATATCTCTTCAGAGGTCCACAGCCATATGCACCATCTTAAACCACTAAAGAATAAAACAGAGATGGACTGAGCGGCAAAAATGTCACTGTGGTCCTCACCTTGCTGGTATCCGCCACCACCTCCAATATTGCCGTAGCCTGCTCAAATTAAAAGACAATAAAGAAACAATGCAAATGTTTCTGTTCTTCTAATATACAGCAAATAAGACTTTATAAGTTTCATATTTCTATGGATTGTAGTTTTTTTTGTGTGTAGGCCCTAAAGTGGCATGTGGCCAGTGGCTCAGCTAACGTCACATTAACGGCCTCATCCAAATTTCCCCTGGCAGAGTTTTGCTATTTCAGGGCAGGACTCCCCAGGGGCGTTGTGTTATCTTCAAACAATCACACAGTGATGTTCTGCACAGTAATATGGTCTCCAGGGCAAAATGATGTGTTGTTGACTTGCTCCATTTACAGACTCCTAACAGAACAGAAATACTGCAGGGATTACTGCCCTTGGTGGAGCTTGCCTTTGCAGAAGCTGGATTTTTTAAATTTTTTTGGGCTGAATCACTTTATTTCAGGCCACATTTCTCACTGGTAAACAAACTCTACTAAAGAGAGAATATGGTACTGTAAATGTCTGCAAAGTGTCCTTTTGATACAAGTAATCTGAGTAAATCCAGTGATTTTGGTTTGATAGCATCTCGCTAACAAAACAAAAACTACTTTAAAAGATCCAGTACTCAATTTTTTAGGTTTAATTTGAAGAGGAAGCGAGGTGGAATATTCTTCCTGGAAAACTGTGTCTTCATACAAAACATCTTCCAAGATATGGTACACAGTGTGGCCACAAGCTATAGGAAAACTCACTCACAGCCCATTTCCCATGTTTACATTGTGCTTTGATGTGCAGCAGCAATACCAGGCTCGTTACATTACCTGGTTTGGGCGCTTTAGCTGCAGCTCCAGGATACGCAACTCCACCTGTCACACAGAGAAAACTGGCTTACATGCGATGGCCCTTTAATCTGTTACTATAGCTGTCCTGCTTAGGACTGTGAGCCACATAAAGAACGAGAAATTCTTTGAATTATGCCCCCAGTTGGTTTCCTTCCTTAAAGCGGTTTTTCATTCCTCATACGCTGCACCCTGTACAGCAACTTATCAGCATGTTGTCCAATTTCCTGCACAGGAAGTGCCATGAGATGGCATCTCCTCACCAACTGTCACTTTGTGCACTGGGCTGGATGATTTTAAAGTCAGGGAAACATTAGGCATCAATGCTGACAGGCCCATCTCCTTTTATACATACCTTGTCTAAGCTGAGTGTATCCCCCCGAATCATGGTGACAGAGAATGTAGCATTATCATCTAATTGTTAACTCATCTCCTACAGTTTCAGAAGGCGTTAGGCTCATTGAGAAAAGGAGAATGGGAATGAGAATAAGAAAAAAAGGTCTAGTGATAATAAAATGTTCCCTAATTTCAACAAGTCCTGCTCAAAAGCATTATGTATTCTTATTTCCCTATTAATAATTACTAATATGTTAATAATCTAGTTTCCTGTAAGTAAATTTTCTTAGGGCTCACTGACCTTGATAACTTCCTGCAGCCAGTGGGATTCCTTGTCTGTCTCCAGCACCACCCACAGCTACAAACACAAATCACAACAATGCTGAGACTGCATGTGCACAAGCTTCTCCAAAAACACGAACATGACAGCAGTCGTCACGCTCTGTATTTATCTAATTATTCCATTATTAGTTCTTCAGTTCTGACAGTCAAAACTTTAATATATTTCAGTACTCTGAATATTGTTTAATTTCAATTTGTTATATAAAGTACCAAACAATGAAACGCACTCTGACTACGACTACACTTTGTGGTAAAATCATACAAACATATTTTACATACATAATTCATTCAAACCTTACATTTTTAAAATTTTTTTGTTCTGTACAAAGTACCAGATAATGGTTTTGTTCATGCAGTATGTGTCTTTCCTTTCTTATTTGCATAAAAATGATTACATCACAATTATACAACATTAGAGTATCTGTCATAGATAAAGAAAATATTATATGCAAGTTTTTGTGCACCAGCTTAAGTTTTACAGTATATTTAAAAAGTGGTTTTAGTCACCAAAACAGTTTGGTTGCTTGAAGGTCAAAGTAGAAATGGACAAGAGTACCTGGAGGTTTCAGAGGCTTCGCTCCAGGCAGTGTTCCAGTTCCAGGTCCAGTTCCCGGTCCAGTGCCAGTGCCTAAAGGTACTAAAGCACAAAAAGAGTAGAAATAAAACTCACTGCCGTTTAAACAAAATCTATGAGAGCTAAAACACAATAAACATAAACAGGAAACTTGCCTCCATAAGGTGCTCCATAAGGATAGCCAGTACCTATGGAGTAAAAATAGAAGACACAAAAAAAAATCAAAGGTTTATTCATTCAAATGATAAATCATTAAGCAAAACGGGATCGGTACTTGTGTAACAAAATGACAAAGAAAATTTACATTCAGTTAAATTAGTTAAAGTCAACAGTTTGGGCATAACATTTCCCTGGAGTGCACAAAGTAGAAAACAACAAACAGAAGACTTCACGTTATAACAAGGAATTTTAAATACCTGTTTAAATACTGGGAAAAACTGAGATTCACACAATATGCATCAGACAAAAGTGACAAACAAAATCAACAGTCAATAAAAATAATAACTGATTCTACTCGGGTATCACTGTTATATAGATGATCCTTTACATTAATTAAAAACATTGTAAAAGGTCACAAATACTTTATCTTGAGAGTTTATAATATTTTAACATATAATTTTTTGTCACAGTTTGTGTTTTAATGTTAGTGAAATGTGCCCTGTTTGTATTTTAATCATCTATCATGAGATTCTCCTGTTACCAACAAAATTTCTCAGTTTTACAATTCTATTCAAAAAAATTACATTAAAGTTTACCCCCAAAAAATTGCAGAATAGGTAAAATGCCCTAAAACTGCAAACCTGCAGATGCACAGAACTGATGACTATTCAGTCTGTTGCAGGTATAATTGGCCTGATGCAGCTTTTTGTTGGTTTTATTGATCCAGGCTGAAGAATCATCAGCCGTCTACACAGTGAGTGCACGTTAAGACGGATGCATCATGTGTAGCAAAACAGTGGATGTGATTATAAAAAGAAATGAATCAATATTTGGATTGAGACTAAAATGACAAGGCTTCACGGAGCTAAGATGCTGTATGTGTGTTTGTGTGAGTGATAAGCAGCGCTGAAATTAATCTGTAATATGGCACAATTTAGTCTTTTAACTGTGCCATGCTGACCATATGTATAAAAGCACAATTTTAATAATTAGAAACTTTTAAATACAAATACATTTACAAACTGTATAAATCCAGATATATACATCTAGGCTTGTTGTGAGCTACAGATGGCTAAAATATTATGTACTAAATTCAGACGATATTCAGTTGAACTCCTTAAATGCACATCTAGTATTTTGTGGCAAAGGAATGAGCAAAATAAACATAATGAAAGGTTAAAGCACTGCAGACCACATGCAAGAGAATCAGAGACATCCATGAATCTTCTCTCTCCTCTTTTCCTCCATCTGGGCAGCTCCATTTTCATCATTCTTTGTCCAGCATATTCACTATCCCTTCTCTGCATGTGTCCAAGCTTATGCTTTATTGTACAAATGAGTGATAGTTAAAAGATTTAGTTCCTCTTTACCTGGTACGAATGGTTTGGGTGCTTTTCCAACTGTTCCAACACCAGGACCTGAAAACAGCAGCGCTTTTTATTATTACAGTCAAAGAGAAAAAGCCCCACAGCGGGTACGTTTGTATTGGTCTCCACCATGTGGCCAGATGGATCCAGCATACTCTCATGAACTTTAAGTTAGAAAACATACAAGAGACTGAGGGATTAAAACAACATGGCGCTCCTGAATCAATAAAATAATAAATATTTGACTTGTTGTTGAACTCAGTTAAAATTAACAGATTGAATAATAAACTTCCCAACATGCATGATGAAAAAAGAAGAAACAATTAAAACCAGTTAGAAAACAGCAGTTTGACCACTTAATTTAAAATACTCGACTATTCTGACATTTTTAATACATTTAATTTAATTTAGCATATCGTGATTTAGTTGTATTACAAATTAGTTTACTCTTGGTTCCTTTAACTATTACAGTCACAAGAACGGGTAGAATTACACTCACTGGCCACTTTATTAGGTGCACCTGTTCAGTCCCTTTAGGTGTCGCCACATCTGCCTCCATCTCACCCTGTTTGTAGCATCCTCCTCTGTCACACCAACCCTCTGCATGTCCTCCTTCACTACATCCATGAATCTTCTCTCTCCTCTTTTCCTCCACCTGGGCAGCTCCATTTTCACCATTCTTTGTCCAAAATATTCACTATCCCTTCTCTGTATGTGTCCAAGTTTATGCTTTATCGTACAAATTATCGTACGGCAGTTCTCTGGATGAAAATGCCTTGTTGAAGCCAGAGGTCAGAGGAGTATGACCAGACTGCTTCAAGCTGACAGGAAGGCAACAGCAGCTAAAATAACTACTAATTACAGCCAAGGTATGCAGAAGAGCATCTCTGAATACACAGTGTCTTAAACCTTGAAGAAGATGGGCGACACCAGCAGAAGACCACACCAGCCGCTACTCGACTACAATTTACACAACTCAGCAAAACTGAACAGAATACTGGAAAACGTTGCCGGGTCTGAGTCTGAGTCTTAATTTATGCTGTGACATTTGAATTGTAGGTTCTGAATTTAGTGCAAACAAACTAAAAGCATGGATCCATACTGCCTTGTATCAACATTTCAGGCTGCTGGTGGTGATCTCATGGTGTAGGGGATAAATTCATAGAATATAGTCTATATTCTGTCACAAAGCTCAGACCATCTCAAACTGGTTTCATGAACATGACAGTGAATTCTCTGTATTCCACCGTCATCAGATCTCAGATGTGTATCAGATGTGTGATGCCAACACGTAAATATGGATGAAAATCTCTGAGGAATGTTTAAAACACCTTGTTGTGGGCAGTGAGTGAGGCATGGTAGGATTAATCTTTACTCTTATTTTCCTTTTTTCCCCTTATATTTTCATTATTGTAAATTACAAATTAATCAGTACATTTTGCTCAAGTTTGATAATAAAAAAAAAAAACACAGTTAAACTTACCAGGTTGAACTTGGTGTGAAGTGTCAACTAGAAACAGAGGCAACGGTTACATCACTTAAAATATGTCAAAATGACAAAGTAATGCAATTTCAGTAATAATAAATGTAATAGGGCAGGCATGCCAAACTCATTTCACATCAAGGGCCACATAAAGCTCATACTGTTAGTATAAAGAAGTTTAAGTGCATTTTTAATCCCCAAGATAAGAAAAAGAAGTTCACTCTCAACAGCATCATGTTATTCTGCATGATAAAGAAATGCCGCTGTAGTAAATGACATAAATCTGACAACGTGACACTTTAAGGAGTTTACAGAGCAAGTTCTGGTAGCTCATTGTCCAGACTGTCCTGTACTTATAAACCACAATGTTTTAACTGAAAATACAGTTAAAAGTACAAAATCGCTGCCCTCCTTCGAAGCTGTCCAGTCGGCCGGGTTTGGCCAATTCCGGCCCCCTGGCCTTATGTTTGACACCCCTGTCATAGAGTTTACAGATTAACAGATGCTACAAACTTTTGTTAGAAAATCCATTGAAATAAGTTGCTTAATGGCACATGTTGAATACATATGCAAAAGAAGAAGAAAAACTGTTCTTACCACCAGCAGGAGCGTCAACTCCCGTTCCAACTGTCACACGGGAACACACAAGAAGAAGTTTTGTCACGTTTAATGTGTGAATGTAGCCCAAATCACTAACCGCTGAGTATTTTGGGTATATTTCAGTGTGAGAAGATTTTGACATATTTACCAACACCTGTTCCAGCTGTGAAGTTAAAAAAAAAAAGGAAAAGTATAATATTGTTTAGATAGGCACAGTAAGCATACTTTCACTGTTAGCAAGGATTTATAGGATTAATGTGAACTACTTACGACTAGGCTGAACAATTCCACCAGAAACTGTCAAACGAGTCGGAAAACAAAATTCATTAAAACACATGAGAATCAAATGAAGCAAAAACCTGCACGTCTGTTTTCAACTTACCACCTGCGTTCACCCAGCCACCACGAGAGTAAAGAAAAAGAACAGAAAGTTAGAAAAGTGCCTTTTACTTATTTTGTCCTTTCAGATGAGCCCCATTAATAACAATAAAATGAACGGTTTCCATTAATTACATTTGGGAATGCAAAGAAATAAATACAAGACGTAATCTTTTAGGGTTTCATGCAACCAAGAAACAGCTAATCTAATAAAAAGTTTAAAGTAGCTGCTTTTCAGTTTATTCAGTTTGTTTATTTAATAATGACGGACTTTAAGTGCAGTGATTTTACAAACTTAAACTGTGTAAATATCACAAAAAAACTGTCTGTCAAACTAACATTCATGTTCCTAAACAACCTCTGTGGAGAATAAGAGGAATTAAAAACACAGAAAAGATCACATCCCAATCTACCCATTCCCTCTAAAGGACTAATGCAGTTAATATTACACAAATATTACACAAATACAGTTATGATGCTATAATGAAACCAATGCATCAAGCACAGAAAGCTGTGAGTAAAAAAAGGAAAGGAGTGCACAAGATGAGTAGATTCTAGAGAAAGAAAAAAAAGCAGCACCAAATTATGTAGCACTAAAGGGGAGTGGAAGAGGCAAGACAGGTTAAAGTGGACCTGTTATGCTGCTGTTCTTTTTATTTTTATGTGTTTACTTATTTATTTTGGTGATATGTATACTGTTGGATATATTAAACATAAAGTCTTAATTAATCCCTGTAAAACCCAATAATCCATGTGAGCCAAAAGCCTTCATTGGGCTCTAAATGCTCAGTTTCAGACAGTTTTCCTACTCTTGGATCTGTATGAGGTCAAGGAGGGATGTCATATCAGACACGCAGCTCTAGCTGTCAGCATAGAAGCTCCACCTACTTGCTGCTGAAGTCTTCTTTTAGTGAGGGGCAGCCAATCAGAAGAAAGTTGGCTTACAGGAAGATTAGCTAAAACTGAGGCGCACTAATGCTCAGTATAAGGTAACAAAGAATAATTTTGAGCTATGATTCAAAACTACTCTAGTACAGTCCAAGGATAAAACTCTGGAGCTTGAAGAAAGCACAATAGGTCTGCTTTAAAACGACTTCTCTTCCAGGACTATGTGAAGCACATTATTCAAGGACTATATCTGAGACACAGCTCTCTCATGTATTTGACAGAGTACATGATGCTGCTTCCCTTTAGCAGAGTATATATAATACTATAAAAAAAGGTAATCGGTGCCCAGCTTTACAGTCCCAAAAAGAAGTGGAGTACTACTTACTACAGCTAATGCATGCTCACGAGACATTTCTATAGTATTTCCAAACAGTATTTGAGAAAGTGAACGCTCTAAATCTTGGAAAATTTAATTTAGTTTTGTATAAATTATAAATACTCTCATAAGGCATAATTTCTTGAATGTGGATTTAAATAAATAGACATAACTATCGAAACAGAAGCAAAAAGGGTTCAATTCTTCTTAACAATTCCAATTAAATCATAAAAATGATGTTTTTGAATGCAGCGATGAAATGAAGTAAAAAAAAAAATCACATTCTCAAATACTGAGTAGATAAATATATATTAGATCAAAACTCAACTACAACTGGCGAAAACTGCAAACATCAAATAAATGTCTTATATTTAAATTTATGGTCAAAGACTTCAAGCAAACAGCAAGTCTTACTGGGATCTGCGACCTCTGGGGTCTTGCCAATTGTGGCAATATCAGTGGGCTCTGCCAAAAAGACGACAAGTACCAGTTTGATCCAGCGTGAATTCCACGGGGACAGAGTGAAAGCGATGAGAAAAGGCTGTGAAGTGGAATAAAGGACTGCCACAGCTTGGAGGCTGTAAAGCTAGAGGTGGTCAACGACTTGTAGCACTAGTAATACAACCAGGAAATTGTGTGGGCAGAAAAACAAGTGAAGGGCCAAATACGTTTACCACAAAGTAGAGAGCAACCGCCAAAAACAAGAGAAAATGGCGTTGCAGGTGAGCTGTGTGCGTGTTTTATTGCTAAAGTCATGCAAGCAGTGTGCTGAAGCTCTCAATGAGCTTCTGAGGCTTAAAAATGAAAATCCACGAGTCCCTTCAGTTTACTGTTAACTTGTTACATTTGCTGTATTGTAGAAATACTCTAACTGTGGCAGTAAAATCCTCTCATTTGTTCATTTTGGCTACTCCAGACACAGAGTATGTTATAAGCTATGACATTTCACGGTACCTGGCTGAGGAGTTCCACTGACATCCTTTGCTGTGGAAGCAATAATAGATCATTTAAAATTTACAACTATAAAAAGGTGCAAACAGACAAAAAACAAACAAACGCCAAAAACAAACAAGAAGCTGTAGTCTAGGTTCTACCTGGTTTTCCAGGAACTAATTGACCAGGTACAACAGAGCCATTTGGAAAACTGACAGGCGTATATGGAGTCACTCCTGGCACTACTGTGATGATACGACAAAGAAATTTACATAAAGAAAAAAGGCCTCATAATGCATCTTATTAGTTTCCCCCCCACACAAAAAACCCAAACAAACAAACAAAATGTAACATTTAGAGACAGATCGGTATTTTCTCCCTGTTACACTGAAAAAAAAAGAGTCTCGATTGGAGCCCTTGTTTGCGCCCGCTCTTCCTTCCCTGTTTAGCTGGCGTCCCTGACACAACTTAATAGCAGACATAGTACCTCAGCAGGTCATTGTGATATATTAGTCCATGTGGATTCTTGAAATTTTTTTCAAGGTCAACTTTGACCTTGGGCTTTAACAACAAAGGTCAAGGTCAAATGCTTAGCCAACCTACCCAAGACCTAGTATAGTGTTGTGAATTTTGAAGATGATTCATAAAAAACTGTGGGTAACAAAGTTTTTACTGATATTTCACATTTGATGTGACCTTGTATGTGACCTGATTTTCCAAAAATTTTGTGACCCAAAATTTGAAAATGATATCTTGAAAACTGTGGACGCTAGACTGCTAACAAACAGACAAACAAATAAAGGGAACCAAATTACACACTCCTTCCCTTTGGGGGGAGAAATCTTAAAAAAAAAAAAAAAAAATTCATCCAAATTCTGTCTTTAATTTGCCAGAACCCTAACTTGTTTCCCACTATGACATAGACCCTGATAACTGACGTCATTGGTGGATAAGCTTTACTCCAGTTGACTGTAATTAGCTGTGATTGGGTATTTTATCTTTTAACCAACTTCTGCATCTTTATTATAAAACAACATAGCTTTTTATAATAGTTTTGAGGTTCTCCTTACCGTATTTTGGTGGTTTTGCTCCAATTGGAAATCCTGTGTAAAAACATATTGTGATTAACACTCATATCATGACACTGTTTGATGCTATTTAAATCCTATAATCACTTTCAATGGTTCTTTGGTGTTTTCATGCAGTACCTCCAGGTAGACCTCCAGTTCCAACTCCTAATTAAAAGAACCAGAACCAGCTGCATCATTAATTTGCAACTAATACAATATAAAAATGTATAAAACAATTAAGTGAAAAAAATACTTGAAGTTGCAGAAAACTGTACTCTTTCTTTCAGAATCATCAAGGAAATGTGTCCGATATGTGCGGCACTTATACGCTTGGGTGGTTGTTTCACCTACCGTATTTAGCAGCTTTTGCAGCGGCGGAGTACGGTCCACCTGCAACTCCTGTTCCTCCGCCAGGTACTCCTCGAGGTCCTATTCCTATTCCAGCTCCTCCAGGAACTCCTGCATTGGTGCAGGTGGTACAATTAGTTCACAAGTATTAAAATCTAAAGTGAAGTTAGATTAATGTGTGAGAATACGCTCATACCCAAGGAAATATTTCTCAAGGTGTAGGATTTATGTAATTTTAGACTTATTTTTATACTTATATTTAAAAGTTTTTGCAGCAGGGGAGTGTGATCCACCGACTACTGCTAATAAAATTTTGTATTTCGCTCCATATTGCATTGGTGTTATTTTCATCTTATTAATCTACAGTCTAATCAAAACAAAAGCCTTACCATACTTTGGTGGTTTGACTCCAGCACCACCTCCAAAACCTGTAAGGAACCAAACAAAGTTTGTTGCTGAATTATCACAAATGACAGAGAAGAAGTTCTTTGAAAAAACGAAACAAAACAAAACAAACAACAACAACAAAAAACAACCCTTTAGCAACTTACCACCCAATCCGCCACCTGGAACTACCTGTCCTGCTCCCCCTGGGACAACCCCTCCCCCTGGGACAACCCCTCCTCCTAGGCCTGCTCCTGGGACTCCTGTCAATTGGCACAATGTGTCAGCAAGTTTTAACAAACCAAAATAAATCCAATATTGCATTAAAGGCGCAACCTTTAAAACTGTATCACTGGATTTATGTATTAATATGTTGATAGACTTGTATATGTGGAATAGGTTTGGCAAATATTACGAGGTATCAAACTGTAACTATCAAAGTCTCACCATATTTAGGAGGTTTGGCTGCCAAAGCTGCACCAAAGTAAGGACAAAAGGTAAGATTTAGCAGGACAAAATGAATAAGATTAAAAAAATATCTAAAAGTATTATGTCCATGTGGCATGCTTACATCCATATCCTGGTAAAAATCCTCCGCCTCCTCCACCACCACCTCCATGAACACCTGGAACAAACCCTCCACCACCTTGACCTTTAAGGAAAAATTGAATTGTTTTATGACACAGTTATTTGGTCTGGAATTTTTTTTTGTCTTTTTGTCAAAATTTTATTAAAACGGTCTCAGTTTAAAGGAGGTAAAAAAAATAAAATAAAATAAAATAAAAAACAGGCAATGGGGCAAATCCAAATTTATCACTTGGAACAGACTGTGGTGGTGGAGTCTGAGGCTTCCAAACAGCCATCAGAAGCTGAAAAATACTCAAAAGACTTTTAAAGTGGAAAATATTAATTTTGTAATCCAGTGGAGTAGACTTTGGCGGCTTACACAGTGAACTCCCTACACCCACAGCCTCTTGGTCACTAATATTTTTTTCACAGTCTTGCTACTCCTTCGCTTAATGTCATAAATCAGGAATTTTCTTCTTCTGGGTCCAGCTTGTGTTTGTTGTAAAAGCACATCTGGCATCAGAGGCAACAACTAAGACCAAAAAGGGTGTAAGGATCGCTGTGCTTCATTACTCTTGGATCAGACTTGTTGAGTAGTATTTGAGAATTTTTAAAGGTGGTTCAGTAACATCTCTGTCAGTCACTCATTATTTCATGGCTGTTATTTGCTTTCTTATTTGGCTTTTTGTTCAGATTGAAGTTAAATTGGCAATATTTGATGGAGTTGTTGCCCGAGGAGACAAATAATAGAGACAAAATATTTACTGTTGAAGACATAAGTAGCTTTTTTAGAATACAGCTTGAGATAATGTTAAACCAAGATGTCAGTGATGCAGTAGCTCATCTGTCTCATCATCTGTGATAATTCAACGGTCGTTGTAAGGTGTGAAGCACAGAAAGAAAGTGATCAGTTTTGTTATCATTGGCTGGCTATACTGCACAAACTAAAGAGAATTAAAATCCAGTGAGAAGTGAGGAGGCTCAGAAACAGTCAAATCAAACTTGTTTTGCTGAAAACTGACCAATACTCTAGGAGGACCAGCAATTCTTGTGACACTGGAAAACTGTGCATGAAACGGAAAAATCATTATTGCTAGACCTCGATGGGAATCCCTTGGCCCAGTGGGCTAAAAACATGCATACAACAATACATTTATAAAGCATACCATATTTGGCAGCTTTGCTTGCAGGATAATATGCTCCTCCTGTCCCAAGTTGCCCTCCTGTTCCTAGTTGTCCTCCTGTCTCCAAGTTGCCCTCCTGTTCCTAGTTGTCCCCCTGTCCCACATGCAGTTAAATTGAAAAAACACAAAATATAAATACCTTTAGAAGTTACAGCTTTGGCATGATGTTAAAAAATTCACAATAAAAATTAACACAAATATTAAAAATACCGTATTTGGCAGCTTTGCTTGCAGGATAATACCCTCCTCCAGTTCCTAGCTGTCCTCCAGTTCCTAGCTGTCCTCCTGTGCCTAATTGTCCTCCTGTGCCTAATTGTCCTCCTGTCCAACATATATTTAAATAGAGAAAAACATAAAACATTATGCACTTTGAAAAAAATAAGTACATTTACAGATTGCAGTTTGATATAATGTTAAAAAAGTTCACAATATAAATAATAAAATTAAATTAATAAAGCATACAAGCAGCTAATAAAGCTTTTAGCAGCTTTCAGCTTTGCTCAAAGGACAGTATTCTCCTATTTGTGCTTGTCCCTTTATTTCTATTTGTCCATTCATCTATTTTCTGCCACTGACCCCCCCATTTGTCTCCGTGTTTCTACTTAAGCCAGTTCCTTTTTGCCCCCCCCCAAATACTTCAAGTCTGCTAGCTTTGTGGAAAACATTTTTACTTAAATTTTTCCTTCAATTTGGTGATAAGTGTTGCTTGTGGAGTGAAAATCATGATCTTAGAAGCCGGTGAGACAGAAATGTTTCAGAAGAATTTTTCTGTTTTTCCACTCTGACAATTAATTAGTTAATTAACTGTCAGAATTGTTTTCTTTGTAACAGTCCCATAAATAATAAAGCATACCATATTTAGCAGCTTTTGCTGCTGGTGAATATCCACTAATGGCTGGAACTCTTCCAATTGGTGCCCCTCCTGGGACTCCCCCAGGTACACCTCCTGGGACTCCTGACAAAAGCATATGTCTAATTTGTCCATGTAAATAATTTTTCTATGTGATGTAACATAATTTTATATTAGTTAAGGTATATTTTTGGCACTCTACTGAATAAATGCTTAAAAAGAAAGTATGACAAAAGTACGAAAAGAAAGTATCATAAAAATTCTCACCATATTTGGCAGCCTTAGCAGCTCCATACCCTGTAGTCAACATAACAACAGTGAGTCACATGATAAAAGTTTAGTAACTGAAGAACATTTAATTAAATTTTTTAAATTTAAAAAAAAAAAAATCACAAAATAAAACGAGGTTCAAGGTATGGTGTGAAATATTTGTACTAGTTAGTCAAAGATGAAAGCTGATCATATGGAGCTAACTCAGAAATATTATTTTTTTCCATTTCAGGGCATTGGTCTGCAAATAAATCTTTACATTTCCCGTCATCTTACAGTTCATTTTTACTGCTGTGTGACTTTTTTCTGCATGTGTACTGGCATGTTTTTGCTTTCTTGCCAGTTGCTAGATATTGTACCTCCTGACACCTGGCCTGGATACAGTCCACCAGTGCCACCAAAGCCACCACCAGCTCCAAAGCCTCCAGTACCACCTAAACATGGAGCAGAATGCAGAAAGTTCAGTCACATGCAGACATGTTGTATACTGATTTTACAGGAAGCATTTACTTCAATCAGTATGGTAAATTACCACACCGAGCAGCTTTACCCTGAGCAACTTTAGCCTGAGCAGGTGAAATGACCCCAAGTCCCACTCCTGCAAAAAAAAAAGAAAGAAAAAAAGAAAAGTGAATTCCACATCTTTAATCCACATCTCACAGGAAAAAAAACATTTGTGAAAACATTCACCAGTTCCAACAGGATATCCTGGCTTCGACCCAGGGCCACCTTGCACTCCTGGGAGTCCAGGTGCAACATTAAAGCCGCCGTAACCTGAAGCATGGATCGCAACGAGACAGATCACTAAATGCTGAATTTGCTGAAACCAAACCTCAAAGCTGTTAAAAAATAAAAGTATTTTTACCATAGGGAAGTTTTCCACCTGCAGCTTTTGCTCCATAGGCACCTAAAGAGGGAAAGAGGGAAAAAAAGGCTGGAATTATTCTGTATGTGTGCACATCATCATATGCAACAAAGTAAAGTAAAGTAAATACAAGGTCTAGACTATCGACTGCATATACGTCAAATATCTGTCTCAGCCTGTGATCTAGAGCGAAATTATACAACTATCAGTTCCCATAATTTTAGATGAAGAATCAGTGCTTCAAATCTCATCTATCTGCCTTGGTTGCGTAGACTCCAAAACTCCTTTAAATGCATAAAACTCATATTAAAAATCATTAATTGAATATTTTAATTAATTTATTTTTGACTTATAAAAAGTTAAGGGACAATTTATTAACATCCTACCACATTTTAAGGACTTCCAACAGATTCTTTAAATTTTTCCCAGAAAAAAATACATTTGTGTCATCTGCAAAGATAACACACTCTAACAACTTATTAATAATATAAATACCATTTGTATAGAGTATAAAAAGTTTAATAGGAGTTTAAGTGTAATCACTGATCCCTAAGGGGCACCACATGTAATTTTTCTATATCCTGACCTGGTATACTTACTTTTCACTCATTTTTAAAAAAATTTATTTATTTTTTTTATAAATTTCTACACAGCTTTTCAACCAGCTATGACATTTTAAATAAGTTTTATTATTATCTCAGCACAGCTGGCTGAGTGGATACAGGCCAGGTTACTCTACCCCAGTGCGGTTCATTCATAGCCATTAGGATTGTCTCATTCATTGCAGTCACAGGAAAATCAGCAGGGTTTAAACCACAAAATTATATATATTATACCACATGGATGTAGAAGAATTAATGCAAATACTGAATAATTTCATGTCACACCTTGCACTTTGGGTGATTTGAGGGGGTATCCATGGAACACTCCTGGCTGCATTGGTCCCCCATACCCACGGATACCTGTGAAGAAGAAAAACATTTAAATCTTGGTTAGATAATAGCAGACAGAATTGATTAAAAAAAAAAACCAGAAATATTTACTTGTATAATAACAAACAATCATCAGTAAAGTTACCTTGCTGTCCGCCTCCTCCTCCTGCAACTACATAAGAAAAATGAGATATTCCAGTGAGACACATGAAGGTTTTTTCCATGTGCGTATTAAACAGAGCTGCAGTGACGAAACAAAGCATACTGAAACCATGCATCATGGTGCTATGGTATTACTCTTTGGACCCCCACCAGCACTTTCACTTATTCATCTATATTTTTTTAGTATGTGTTACACTGGGAACTCTACTAATATTGTCTGTGAAGGATTGTCTGTAGTGTAAACCTTTGCAGAGCTAGTATGTACTATGCTGGGCATCCACTGACAATGAAATACAAAGGAAAATAAATCTGCTGACACTCATGAGTAAAAACCTGAACTTACTTGATTTGGGATTGAGCTGAGACCCAGTGGGCACTCCAGGCAGAACTCCACGTCCACCAAACCCTAAAGAAGCCAGAAAAAAGCCAGATGAAATTCCTGCAGTTGTCTTTAAAATGACTGACAGTCTGCATGGTGAAACTGACAAAGGAGTAAAAGTTCCCCAGGTTAATCTATGAAAGAGTCAAACCTTGTCCAGGCACCAGTCCACCTTGATAAAGGCCAGGTACACCGACACCTGCCACAGCCAATGAGAAGACAAGTTTGCACCCATGTTTAAAAATACGTGAGGGATCAACAGCAGTGTTGACGGTGAAAATTTAGATGTCCTAAAACCACAAAAACTGTTATAAGGAAGCCAAATGGGATGCAGAAAATGCTTACTGAATGATTCAAATCTTTGTATGGTTGATACAAATATTTACTGTTTGAATTCACCTCAACAACTAAATGAATTATACTGTATATGCTGATGTTTCACCTTCATCTAAATTTATTTCAGCAATGTAAAAATGCCTTTAAAGCTGCATTAAAAAGACGTGGAGTTGTCTTTTTATGTATAATATTCAATATTACATTGAATATATTATCAGGGAAATTCTCTTTTGAAGGAATGTTGATTTATTTTAGATTTTCTGAGGCAACATTTGACAAGACTCGATATAATTCTCTGCTTTTATGTACAGCACTGTGCAAAAGTCTTGAATCACCTATCATTTCTTTATATTTTGCTTCCAAGGTGCTGGGCTGGTCTTATATAGAGTAATAATTCAAAATAAGAAATTTTTGGTTCATGTCAGGAGGTCAAGAGAACACAGTAGAGGCTCTCTCATGGTTTGGAGCTGCTTTTCAGCCAGTGGTGTTGGGAATCTTGTTAAAATTTATGAAATTATGAAAGCAGAAAAGTCTGATTTTGATCCACGGTACAATACCATCTGGAAAATGTCTGACTGGGAATGGCTTCATGACAATGATCCCAAAAGCACTGCTGAGGCAGGAAAAGGATATGTGAATAGAAAAACATACAATGGAGCATTATCAGTCATGGACTGGCTTCTCAGAGCCCAAACCTCAACATTATTTAAACAGTGTGGGATCATCTTGACAGAGAACGGAACAAAAGGGAGCCAACATCCAGAGAAGAGCTCTGAATGTCCTTGAGAACTATTTCTGAAGGCTACATTTAAATTATAAGAAATTACAAGAAAGTTTGACTAAGAGTTCGGGCTTGCCAACGTATAAAGCTGGCCATACCAAATACTGACTTTCAAGCTCTCCATCTGTGTTTTTACCCTATATCCCGTATTTCCATGTATGTCTGGACACGTTTCAATAAATGACTGCGCCTGTTTCGCATTTTATTAGCAAAATCTAAAGAAACAAGTGGTAACTCAAGACTTTTGCACATGACTGTCTATTTAAGCTTTTCTGCTTTTGTTGCAGAGTTATATGTTTTGTTGGAAAATATTGTTGATGTGGCTGCGCTGCCTGGTGGACTGCATCCTGTCTGTCTTCACCCTCATGAGTTTATTGTTGAGTCTACAAAACCTGGCACTTTGGCAGCTTTTTTTCCTGCGCCACCACCGGGCCCTCCAGGAAGGCCGGTCTGAGGAATAACAGGTGCTGAAAAAAACAGAAAGAAAAGAAACCATAATGTTATGATTGTGAAAAAGACTCAGTGTCCAGAACACACACATCCTGGCCAAACTGTGATTTCTGCCTCTACACACAGCTGACTGTGACTCCTTTCTTACTTTTATATATTAGAAAATATACTGTTTACAATCTATTCTAGTGTGTACCTAACAAAAGTAAGATTGGCTTTCAAATTTACTTGTCATGAAAGAGAAATCAGAGCAAAATAAAATGAAAAATTAGAAAGGGTGGAAAAATGATGTGAGGTGTGTGTCTTGCCTCCACCAGGCAGTCCGGGTCCAGTTCCAGTGACTCCAGGACCTCCTCCTGGTCCTCCAGCCCCTGTTCATATGCAGACGTAAACATAAATTTGATTTAAAGACACATTCAGTACAGCGTTAGTCTTTGACACCCATAAGATGCTTTGTACCAATGTAGAGTTGTACATCCCATCACCACTAGAGGGCCCTGTGCCACTAAAGATGAGCAATGAGTCGCTTTGTGGCTTGTGGCAGATCTGCTTGCTGGTCAGCGGTAATGAGAGCAGCTAATCTGGGCCTCGCAGTTTATCATCACCCCCGTGACCAAAAGCAACATGGCTTTTGACTTTTGCTTTAATCAGAAACGGCAGCCAGCATGCATGGCATTTTCCTCACTTCATCAAATGCCTCATTTCGCTGGCTAACCCCTCCTGCAGGAAATGAGCTGTCAGCTTCACTTGCAAGGGAGCTTGGCAGCAGGATAAAACACAATGGTTTATTTGGTTAATTTTTTTTTTTTTTTTATCTTAAAGTCCACACACTTTATTGGACAGACATTGCGCACTGTCTGTAAGTATGCATTCTGGGGGAACTGGTGAGGCAAACTCTGGCAAGGGAATGTTTTGTTTTATCTGTGCTCTTTCAGAGGAAGGACCTGTTATTTTCAGTGTCGTGAAAACAATACAGACTGATTCTAGGGACTGATTTTTGCCATTGCCAATCAATACTTAACGGTAGGCTCTGTGCCATAGTTGAATCTTGGCCATGATTGAGCCCTCCTGAGTTCATTTTTAATCAGCCATCGTAATTTAAGGCAAATCATGTGTCTGAATACAGCACGGCATCTCAGGTCAGGCCAGGCTCTGCTGAGGTTCACACTGTCTAAGGTTTGCAAGTATATGGTAAAAATGTACGCATGTTTGCCAAACAGTGTTTTCATGCCGAGTTACCATTAATGTGAAACATTCACTTTGGCTTTCTCGTAACATGTGAGCATGCAGATCTTTCAGAGTTGAAAATGCTTCAGTCAGTGTCAGTCTGGTCTGTACAGTAGTCTGTCAACGGGCCAAAACATGAGCTTGCCTCCTGCACCTGTGAGCAGGACAACCAGAATTTCAAATGCATTTCAGATCCATCCAGGAGCCTAATCCGGAACGTGTGTCCTTTTTTGTTTTCTTGTTTAGCAGACAGAACCTAATGGATAACAGCGACATCGGTAAGGTCAGTTTGCAATTATACAAACAAAAACAGATTTAACATGAGAGGGAGGCAATGTTTCTGTTTAACAACAAGCTTTCACATGGCAGACGAGCTCATTCCATCTCTGCAGGGATGTTTCACTGTAATCCTGGAAGTTACTTCAGTCCTGAAATCTGAGGTATTTTTAGACCTCAGATTTCAGGACTGAAATTCGAAAGAAGCATAATATCACTTCAGCAATCAAAACAAGTAATTGAAACATAATCGCTGTCTCCTTCCAACAGCCAGTATCCCATCAACCTATCTGATGACCCCCGGTTTCCACTGCACTCAGTGAGAAATCAAGGAAAAATTGTTCGCTGATGCCATCACTTTTTTATAAGAAGCCCATGTTACATTTCTACCCAGACATTTTCTGCCCTGCATTTTACCGCTTTTAGCAGCCTTTGATCCAGCTCCCGGATAGTAGCCCCCGTAACCACCTAAGTGACACAAAAGGTTAAAGGTAAGTGAGTTTTTGCCCCCATGTTTAACATACAGACGCTTACACGTAGCAGTTCTAGTTTCAGCTCACCTCCTCCATAGCCTCCAGGCCCCAGGCCACCACCTCCTAGATTTCCATATCCTGGATAATACAAAAGTGACAGTTCACAAACGGACTGAAGTGTGTAGATGATAGCAAATTAAAGAAAAACACACAGTTTTCCTTAAATATGGCTATAATGAGTTAGATGCAGTTTACTCAGCAGTAATTACTCCTAAAGAAAAACAAGCCATCACTGAAACATTTTCCAAGACCTGTGAGTACAGCGCACCATACAGTAAAAAAAATAAATGGCATGGCATAAGATATAATGTCATGTGTGCCTAATTAAATCTGACTGAAAATGCTTGCGTGTATGTTTTTAGAGCCAAGGACTTTACTTTGGGCACTTACTTTGGGATTTATGACCCCAACAGACTAAAACGCATGAGAGAAATACCATTAAAAAAATAGGTTCCCTATCTGGTTATGCTTAATTCTAAACACTGGATGGAGCAGTCTGCTCTTTTTCAGGCCCTAAATCCCCAAACTAATCTGTCTGACTTCACTTGACACATAAATAAAGTCATATCCCTGCTCGCTGACAGGAACAAACAATGTGAGAAGAGTGTGGGCAAAGAGCAAAAGAAAAAATCCTCACCACCTGCCTATTGATCATAAGAGACTTGATTAGTATTAAAAAAAGACTCCAGAAAACAGATTCTGCTTTGTCTCAGTTCTCACTCTTAAGAAGGCATATTTACAAGCACTATTAGAAAATTCAACACTGGAAAGTACAGTCAGACAAAGGTTTACATTGCTTGAGTTTAGTGGCTTTAAATCGTTTCAAAAACAGGTAATTTAATAGATTATAAAATTCCTGCTTAACTTTATATGTTAGATTTCTTAAGATACAAAACATGCTGTAATTTAGAAAGAAGAAGAAGAAGAAGAAGACGAAAACCCCAAGATGGTGTAATTTTATTCTATTCTATCTAGATGCATTACGTTGAACTTAAGTATCTCCAGACAACTGCCAAAGTGATAAATGCCTATTACTTAGGATTAACATATGGGAATGGATGTTTTAGAACGTGTTAGGAACATTAATGTCAGAGCTGTATTTCACAGAGTTGAATTAAAAGAAGCTGTGAGTTAAACAAATTCTTCTATCAGAGACAAACAGGTTGGAGTAATGACTGTTTTTGAAACCAGAAGAAATTTGGATGCCGCCAATGGGCTAGGCGACCAAGGAATTTATTTTCATCAATGCTTGTACGCCAAAAGAATCCCGGGGTGAGAAAAAGTAAGCATGGAAAATGAGCTGAACGAGGGGGGAGGGTGAAAGAGAGAGAAGGCGAGATCGGAGTGGAGGGCGAGAGGTCTGGTGTTGGTCCAGCAAGCTGCGGGGTGCAGGTAATGATACTGACGAAGGGTGGGAATGTGCGGCGAGAGACAGAAGGGAAGATGGAGAGTGGAGTTTCATGACCGAGTCAAAACAAATGTGGGCACCGGCCTTGCCAAAGGTTTGGCAAATAGACAGCATGCAATATGAGTCCAAAGGCTAAGCTGAGCGTCCTTGTGATAATTCATCTCCTTCAAAGCTTTCAGCTTGATTCCCCTCGATTGCTCAATCATTCCCAGATACACCTCGAAGTAATCAATTCTTATATAAATCTGAGTGATGCTGGGCTTTCCCTTTTCCAATGTGTCTTCGGCTGACATGAGGAATCATTTGTCTTGTGCTTATCAGTGAGCAATGCACACCAGAAATGTTAAAGAACTGGCATAAAAATGAAAGCGTTACGGGTCTGGTTTGATGTGTTCCTTTACACTTAGAGCACTGGACTGTCTCACTGGCCAATCTGAGGCATGTTTTTAGGTGTGAGCAAGAGGAGGATTCTGCATGTTAGTGTGGACCAGAGGCACGAAGAGAGTGAAGACAGGTAGGACCCTGGAGGTTTTTAGCTTATTTATCCATCATCTGGCCCACCTGTGCTTGCACATGCACAGCCCTACCTGGCAGTGGTTTTAAGGGTTGTCCAACATCTGCCAGGTTGAGCTCAGCTGTCTGATTTGAGATCATGAGACACAATCCAGACCCCCAGAAGTACTTCTGAGTGTGTGTGTGTGTGTGTGTGTGTGTGTGTGTGTGTGTGTGTGTGTGTGTGTGTGTGTGTGAGAAGCTATGAGTGCAGGCCCTGGGCAGAGGCAAAGTTTAGAGAAGAAAGAAAAGAAGAGAAATTTCATTTTCTGTAATTCTGACATCACTGGAGCGTAGGAAAATACAATGCTTTACAGTTAAAAAAAAAAAAAAAGCGACCCTGGTG